>ML383555.1:0-40804 GCA_005239525.1 Nicotiana knightiana | reverse complement strand
TTGTGATATTAATATAGCTTTGATTGGTTGATTAAACTCTATTTGTTCAACTACGTTCTTGTTGTAGTTGATTGAAGGGCCCTCAATTAGCTGTGCCTATTTATTATGTATCTACTTGAGAGAGAGTGCATATTTAGGTAATTGTTTGAACAACACCACTCCCAGAGTATAGACGAAAGTCATAACCGAGGGTTTAGAGGTTGGATTAGAGATAACGATACTTCGGGTGCAATCTAAGTGAACTGTAATGCAATCTAGCTAGCGTAACTTGAGAGAGTGCGTCTAGTAAATTATCATAATTACTTGAGAGAGATTTATGGTAGATAGAGCTTTCATGATTGATAGAGACGATTAATCAAGCTATACGAAGTATCCGAGAAGTAAGTTCACCAGCGGGGGAAACCATAACCTTAGATTTTTATTACAATTGTTTATACCTTAACATAGTTAATCTTTAGTATTAGTAATTTAAATAAAATCAGGTGACAGCTGAGTACTATTTTAACAGCCTGCTTGATACGTCAATTCCTTGTGGGATCGACGCTGGGCATAATACCCCAGGATTATATTTGCAACGCCCGCTTAGTCTTCTACAAGACATAGTTGAGCGTGATCATCTAGCAGGCTACTATCAGCGATTTGTGGAAGGCTTTTCATCCATTGCAGTCCCATTGACTAGATTGACTTAGAAGAATGCTCCATTTCGGTGGTCCGACGAGTGTGAAGCGAGCTTTCAGAAGCTCAATACAACATTGACCTCAGCACCAGTTCTGGTATTGACTTCCGGTTCTGGGATGTATATAGTGTATTGCGATGCTTCACATGTTGGTTTGGGGTGTGTGTTGATGCAGGAAGGGAGTGTTATTTCTTATGCTTCACGTCAGCTGAAGGTTCATGAGAAGAATTATCCGGTGCACAATTTGGAGTTTGCAGCGATTGCTCATGCTCTTAAGATTTGGAGGCATTACTTGTATGGGGTGTCTTGTGAGGTTTATAGAAACCACCGCATCTTATAACACTTGTCAAGTAGAGGGATCTTAATTTGAGGAAGCGCAGGTGGCTTGAGTTGCTGAAGGATTATGACATCACCATCCTTTATCATCCGGGTAAGGTGAATATAGTAACAGATGCCTTGAGCAGGAAGGCAGAGAGTATGGGTAGTTTGGCTTACATTGCAGCGGAGGAGAGGTCTCTAGCCTTGGACATTCATTCCTTGGCTAATCGCTTGGTGAGATTAGATCTTTCAGAACCTCGTCGAGTTCTTGTACATGTAGTTGCTCAATCTTTGTTATTGGGGGAGATTAAGGCTCGATAGTATGATGATCCACGCTTGGCAGAGCTACGGGAGACAGTGGTTCAGTGTGGTGCCAAGGAGGTTACTATTGGCGAGGATGGTGTTCTGAGACTTCAGGGTCGTTTGTGTGTTCCTAATGTTGATAGCTTGAGGCATAGGATTCTAGAGGAGGCACACAAATCGCGGTATTCTGTTCATCCTGGTGCTACGAAGATGTATCGTGATCTGAAGAAGCATTTCTGGTGGAGGCGGATGAAGAAAGACATTGTGGAGTATNGTTATTGGGGGAGATTAAGGCTCGGCAGTATGATGATCCACGCTTGGCAGAGCTACGGGAGACAGTGGTTCAGGGTGGTGCCAAGGAGGTTACTATTGGCGAGGATGGTGTTCTGAGACTTCAGGGTCGTTTGTGTGTTCCTAATGTTGATAGCTTGAGGCATAGGATTCTAGAGGAGGCACACAAATCGCGGTATTCTGTTCATCCTGGTGCTACGAAGATGTATCGTGATCTGAAGCAGCATTTCTGGTGGAGGCGGATGAAGAAAGACATTGTGGAGTATGTGGCTAGGTGTCTTAACTGCCAGCAGGTTAAGTATGAGCACCAGAGGCCAGGAGGCCTACTTCAGCAGATGCCCATTCCTGAGTGGAAGTGGGAGCGCATCACTATGGACTTCGTGGTTGGGTTGCCTCGGACCTTGCGGAAGGTTGACGCGGTTTGTGTCATTGTGGATAGATTGACCAAATTGACGCATTTTATTACTATGGATACTAATACTTCTGAGAGGCTAGCCCAGATTTAAATTTGAGATATAGTCTGGTTGCATGGTGTGCCGGTATCCATTATATCAGATCGAGGTCCTCAGTTCACCTCGCACTTCTGGAGAGCATTACACAGATGGATGGGTACTCAGATAGACCTCAGCACCGCATTTCATCCGCAGATTGATGGTCAATTGGAGCGTACAGTTCAGATATTGGAGGACATGCTCAGAGCATGTGTGATTGATTTTGGGGGTCAGTGGGACCAGTTCTTGCCTTTGGCCGAGTTTGCTTACAATAATAGTTATCAGTCCAGCATCGAGATGGATCCATTTGAGGCTTTATATGGTCAGCAATGTCGTTCTCCTATTGGGTGGTTTGAGCCTGACGAGGCTAAGTTACATAGCACGGACCTGGTGAGAGATGCCTTGGAGAAGGTGAATTTGATTCAGGAGAGGCTCCGCACAGTACAATCCAGACAGAAGAGTTACGCGGATCAGAGGGCACGTGATGTGTCATTTATGGAGGGAGATAAGGTTCTGCTGAAGGTTTCGCCGATGAAAGGCATTATGAGATTCGGGAAGAAGGGCAAGCTGAGCCCGAGGTCTATAGGTCCTTTCGAGGTATTGAGACGTGTTGGAGAGGGTGCCTATGAGCTTGCTCTACCTCCCAGCTCACTTGGTTGATTTCAGAACTATTCAGTTGGATGAGAGGTTGGGCTACGAGGAAGAGCCAGTGGCCATTATTGACAGGCGGGACCGCCAGTTGAGATCCAAGAGAGTTTCGGCGGTGAAGGTCCAGTGGAGGGGCCAACCAGTTGAGGAGGCGACTTGGGAGTCCGAGGAGGACATGCGGAGCAGATATCCACACTTATTCAGCACTTCAGGTATGATTCTAGACCCGTTCCGGGACGAACATTTGTTTAAGAGGTGGAGAATGTAACGACCCGACCGGTCGTTTTTCGTATTCGGACACTGTTCCCCTAAATAAGACTTCCCGTAGCGGCTTTCAGTGATTCATGACTTGCGGGGACGGGTGGTTCGGGATTCGGAAGTGTATAGAGTAATATAGGAACACTTGGTTCCTTAAGATTGGCTTTTAAGGCCAAGTTTGACTTCGGTCAACATTTTGAGTAAACGACCTCGGAATCGAGCTTCACCGATTCTAGTAGCTTCGTATGATGATTTCGGACTTGTGCGTATGTCCGGAATGGGTTTTGAACGACCCAGGAGCGTTTCGACACCAAATAGCAAAAATAGAGCTTCCTTAAGTTCATAATTTGGTTTGGAACGTGTTTTTGTGTTATCGAGGTCCGAACGGAATTCCGAGATCGGGAATAGTTCCGTTATGACATTTATGACTTACTTGCAAAATTTGGTGTCATTCCAAGTAGTGTAGGTCGGTTCGGCGCATTGAAACTGAATTCAAGAACTTGAAAATTCTTAAGTTTGATTCTAGGGGTTTTGAGGAGTGATTTTGAGTTTAGCGTTGTTTTGGGTGTTCCGAAGGCTCGAGCGAGTCCGTAATATGATTTAGGACTTGTTGGTATAATTTCACGGGGGCTCAGGTGGGCCCAAGTGCCTCCCGGACACCAAATGGGGCCAAAAACCAGCAGCTTCAGCTGCTGCTGCACCAGGTCTAGTGTGACCGCAGGTGCGGTTGCCCAGATCGCAGGTGCGAGACCGCCCATGCAGTCAAGGCCTCGCAGGTGAGACCCATAAGGGAGAAGACCCAGATCGCAGGTGACCCTTCTCCGCAGGAGCGGGTCCGCTGGTGCGGAAACCCCTCCGCAGATGCGATCCCTAGTTCCTTTGCCAAATTCCGCAGGTGCGAGACTACAAGTGCGATCCTCAAGCCGCAGGTGCGAGGTCACTGAAGGCAGTGAGCTTATTTAATGCGGGACTTAACCATTCTTCAGCATTTCTTCCACAACATACGCGATTTTGAGATCTTTCAAGAGGGTATTCGGCCTAGCTACTAAGAGGTAAGTAATTTCCATTTAAATGTTGGTTTATTACATCAATCTTAGGTAGATTAACACCCAATTAGTGTAAATCAAAGGGGTTAGAGTGGAAACCTAGGGTTGATGAACTTTAGATAAATTCACCACTTTTCCACCACGAAATCATACAAAAACTATATATTAATGATCCTTAGGCTATGGGTGAGTGTTTTCTTCGAAAATTTCTGGAATTCGAGCATGTGGGCCCGGGGGTGTATTTTGGAATTTCTTCAAGAATGATGAATTAGCTAAGCTAGTAAGAGAATTTCATACTTTTGAGTGTATATTAACGTATTTATATAACATTTGACTAGTTCCGAGTCCTCGGGTGTAGAGTTTAGAGTTTCGGGCGCGTTCTTAGTTCGAGAAGTAGGTTCGGCACGATGTGAGTCTCCTTTCTAAGCTTGTAAGAGGGAATTGTCCCCATAGGTAATTATAAATGATTGAATTGTCCTTATTTGCGGGGGCTACACACGCACGAGGTGACGAGAGTCCGTGCGTAGTTACTACTATGTTATGTCGGGTAGTCTTTAGGACTCGCGAGCATGCTTATATGCCTTACTTGTATCCCTGTATGTATTCCTAGTTGATTATTCTCCTGAACTAGTATGAGAATATAGAAGGTTACATTTAAATCTTGATGTTGCCTCGATTCTTGCTTTCCAAGTATAAACTCTTTTCCTCAGCAGCACTGTGGAGTTTCCATTATTTTTTTGATATTTCTGTCTACCCTTTTCAGACAGTTGTATATTTATTCTGTCTACTTTGTATATTCCACTAGTCGTCTGTGGACTTGTGACACTAGGTCTTGGCACACGTATTTGGTTTTCTAATATTTTGCTATGCTACATATGTTAGCAAACGATCTTTTGAGTTCATTTAATCAAGTTGCACCACTTGACTATTTTCTTTAAATGATTTCTAAATCAAAAATTTGGCGAGTACTTTAATATTTAAAGAAGTAAAGTAATCTCTCTAGTAAAGTGATGTTGGTTTGCCCGACTCCGGTGTTAGGCGCCATCACGACCTGGGCTGGAATTTGGTTCGTGACTCTAACTGTATTCATCTGTATTTTCAACCTAACTGTATCCATCTGTATTTAAAACAACAATACAGTGAAATACAGTAAATTACTCTCAATACAAATAGAAAATCAATGAATACAACCAATGAAATATACTCAATAAAGTTGTAATACCATGTATTAGGAATAAATAAAATATTGTGAATACAAAAATAAACTTGAATACATTGAACACAACTGTTAGATGCAACAGAATACAAGAACTAGATTTATTATGAAATATGCAGGCAGTAGGTTACTATTACAGGTTGTATCCGGTATAAATACATGATGTATTCATATACAGAAAATCGAATACAAGAACTAGGTCTATTATGAACCTCTAACAATGTCAAAAAAGAAAACTCGAACTGTGTCAGAAAAAAAAAGAGGGACTGAAACTCTAAATAATGCTCTGTTTTTTGGTGTTTAGCGTCTGATAAATCTTCTCATTAATTGGATTGATAATGTTGTGTGTAATAATTGATTTAGGTGAGTTATATTAGGAGTGTATCCTATTAAATTAGTAGTTTTCCGTTATTTAAACAACTGGAGAGACCTATTATTACGTTGTATTCATGAATACATTGTATTAATACATGTGAATACAGCGGCTGACAGCTGGATTACCTTATTTTTAGCCGATTATTTCTACTGTATTCATGAATACAGTAGCTCGAATGCATCGAATACATTACCATAACAACTGAAAGGTAGCTATGGAAAGTAATTATGTATATGGTAGCTATAGGAAGTTAATAGCCACCAAACAATAGTTATTTCTGAAAATTAGGATTCAATACTGATGGTTGAACGAAAAACTCATAACCTATAGTAATTATTTGGAAAAATGACATTGTACTGTATAGCTGCTCTCAAATAATGGCCGAAAAATATATATTTTCTATATTTTTTGTATTTATATACATTTTTGTATGTTGTATATAAAAAAAATATAAATTTTATACACTTTTAAGCTATCAAATATAAATAATTTCTGTTGCGGGCTAAAAGTGATCAATAGCGCTATTGAATACTAGGACAAGCACAGATGGCCATTCCCAGGGATGTTATTTAGAGATTAGCCAATACTTATTTTTTTCCTGAAATTTTAAACTAAAACCGTAACTTCATGACAATCCAGGACATTCTTGTCTTAAAAAATTGAACTGAAAAACAAGGACCAGTTTGGCCATAGATTTTGCCAAATTTTTTCTAAATTTTTTTTTGGCAAATACATGTTTGTTCATAAATCTTTTTCATATTTTTGGCAAATTCTCAAATCCCAAAACCAGTTCTGGTTTTGGCCCAAAATTTTACTATTACATTTTGAAAAAATAAGATTGCCCCAAAACTTTTGTATCTTATAAACGAGCCCACTATTTATTATTTAGTAACAATGTTGTTTCGTCTTCTTCGTCATCTGATAGTGTATTATGTAGTTCATTATAAAAATGATAATTTTGTACCAAATTTATCTATCTTTAGGACTATGGTTTGTGATAATGATAATAAATATTATTGATGAAGGTACTGTTGGGTGATAGGTTTTAGAACTTATGGGTATAAGTTATGCTTCATGTTTTAAAAAAAAAGGCCAAATACCTATACGGCCCCTTAAACTTGGCTTCAAATATCATTTTGACACTTAAACTTAAAGTTATTCCTATTGAACACTCCAACATCATTCAAAGTGTGTCTATTGAACCATCCCTCATGACCAGCCAGTAAAACAAATATAGCATGTGAATTTCACTCGTCATGACGTGGCAAAAATAACAAATAGATATATACCATGTGACACTTTAGTCTAGTTAATCAAATAGAAAAAAGCTTTTGAGCAAAGAAGAAAAGGAGAAAAATACTATTACCTTCTTCCCAACCATCCCTTTTCTTTTTTCATTCCATATGGAATCCTACCAGCCCCTTCTATAGAAACCCACATCCGCCTTCCCCAACCTCCTTGGCTCTTCAACCACCAGAAGACTACCGAAACACATTTCAATATTTGCCTACTCATTTAAATCCAAGCATCATCCAAAGTAAGCATTGTTGAAATTGTGAATCAAAAATGATTTGTGTTGTTGAGTTTATTATATGTATTGATGAAATTGTTTGGCAAAATAGTTTGTTGGAGTGTTCAATAGGAACAACCTTAAGTGATATTTGGAGCCAAGTTTAAGGGGATATTTAGGTATTTGGCCAAAAAAAAGAGCGAAATATGTTTTGAAAACTTATGTCCAAATACATTTTTATCTTCAAACCAAACTTCACCCAAATCATATTTTTCAAAATAAATTTGGGAATCTATGGCCAAATGTTAGCTAAAATTCAAGACGCACTAGTTAATTTCTAAATAGTAGCCCGTTAGAGTGGCTACATGGTGTCATTTCTACCTGCTAAAGGGACTTCATACTCCACTATAAAACCACCTAACCACATTGACTTCCTAATGCAAACTTAGCTGAACTTATTCGATCCACTATTCATAATCATATGCTCAATTATTTAAGCCCATAGGGCTGTCGATTTTCTCTTTTCTCTGTTTCCTTTTCTTTAATTTTCATTTGGCTTGCAAAAGTTTTGCATCATGTGACTGTCTAGTTTGTCAAGATGCAGTTGGCCATTTTCCCTTCTATTAATTAATTAAATAAAAAAGAGTCACTTTGGCGTAAAGACATTCAAACGTGAACAAGTTAAGAAAAGAAAATGAATCCTTAGCTTCATTGGGAATTGGGGACTATGTATATCTTCTATCTCCACATGAAGAAATCCTAATAAAGTTTCTATACCACATTGAACACAAGTCCAAGAAACCATTCCCAGATGTCAACTCAAGTTCTTCAGCTTATTCAGCATGAGGACCAAGTAAGAATATTACTTAGATACCTCTCTTTTCTACTTATTCCTAGTACTATCGTTTTGTTTCTGTGAAATGGTTAGCAAATATTCAAAAACATCATTTTAAACTTTAAACCAAAATATAGATGAATAAATTTTTATGAAAATGGCTGGAAAGGAATATTAAAAGAGCGTTAAATAAGCTTATAAGCAAATCAAATTAGTTTACAAATATTTTTTTGACAGTTGATCACTTGGTATACATTAAAAGTGCTTATAAATCAAAATAACCAAAAGTCAACAGATGATTCCAACTTTGTTTTGTTCAATATTTTTACTATTTTACCCTTAATACTTTTGAAATCGCTGAAAAATCCTTCTCAAAACACCTAAGGACCCGTTTGTCCAAAATTTTTTTTTAAAAAAAAATGCGTTTGTCCATGAAATTTGCAAGTTTTTGAAAAAAAATTTGAAAATGAGTTTTTCAAAAACCTTTCAAAATTTTTTAAAGAAATTCCCCACTAACAAAACTGTAATATTTTTTCTAGTGAAATCATGTCCAAACACAATTTCAAATTCCAAATATTTTTTTTTCAAAAATTACAATTTTTATGTCCAAACGCCTGCTTACTCTCTCCATTACACGTGAAAAAATCACATTTTTTACCATATACATCAACTGTTTATTATTAGTTTCAACACTTCTATCATTTATTTATAAAGTCGACTTCAACACCTAAAAGTTTTGTATTACTTATGTTTATCAGCTACTTTAGTTTAATCAGCTAAACCAAACAAGGCTCTAAAATATGGTCCTTTTTACCAAAAAAAATAAATATATATATATATATATATATATATGGTCCTTAAAAAACACTGATGACAATTGACAGTGATCTTTGCTCAGGAATAAGGTTCAGCTTTTTTAAAATTTCAATGCAACTTGAAAAACTCGTTTTCTTCACATCAAGTAGAACAATTTTGATATATTTTATCTAGTGCAGGTGCTAATAGATAATGGCGTATTCCAGCTCAGATTAACAAATCCAGGAGGAAAAATTATTGGTATTCAATATAATGGGATTGACAATTTGCTGGAGCTCAACAACCCAAGCTTGAATGGAGGGTAAAACGGCACCATTTTTTTAAAATTTTTCTTTTAGAGTGTGTTTGGAATGATGGAAAATTATTTTCTAGAAAACGTTTTCAAGTATTTGGATGGTGAGTGGAAATGTTTTCTAAAGAAAATATATACTCCTATTAGAGAGTGTTTTGATGAAATTTTTGAATAATAAATGTTAAATAAATTAGTCTGAATGTCAGTTGAAGCAAGTAATATAAGTTAAAAGTTGAGATAATTGTAACAAAATATTCTTGCTAAATCTATTCCTGCTCTGAAGAAATTTGATAACAGGTTGATAAGAAAAGGAAAGTATTATTTTTGCAAATTAGGACTTAATCAAGAAAATGCACAGCTACTCATCTTCTTGAATCTCCTCCTATAGTATTCAGTTCATGTAGCAGGTAGTTAACTCTTTATTTTAGCTATTTTATAATGGATATGCAGATTCTGGGATTTAAACTGGAGTGAACCTGGAACTGCTGGAACAAGAGGAAAATTTGATGAGTAATGTTTCCCCTAAAACCACAACCATGATCTGACAATGCATGTAATTTATCATAATTTCTATATTAGTGTTCATTATTAGCTGTTTTCCAGGATTGAAGGTAATAGTTTTAAAGTTATAGTGGAAAATGAAGAACAGATAGAGCTCTCATTTACAAGGACATGGGATCCTTCACTTCAGGGCGAGCACTCCCCGTTAACCATAGACAAAAGGTTTTTCCTTTTTGGATAACTTTTTCATACACATGCATATATTTCATGGTACAAGCTAAGTAGATTTTATGGTGGTGATTTCTTTAGTAGCATTGAGATATTGTAATTTTCAGGTTCATTATACTTCGGGATTCGCCTGGTTTTTACTCTTATGCTATTTATGAACACAAAGAGGATATGCCAGCATTCAACCTCAATGAAACCAGGATAGCTTTCATGCTCAGCAAAGAAAAGTACTGTTCTCATCACTCCTACATATTTCATCTAGTTGCATACATCTATGTTTCCAACAACGACTAAACTTTTCTATATACAAAGATTGGAAACTTTACATATGAGAGGCCGACTTTTGAAAGCTTAATTTTGTTTTCTTGCAAGAAAAAAGATGTATCCTATGTACAATGTACTTAGTTGCCTGTACACAAAAAAGGCAGCCCAGTGCACTAAGCTCCCGCTATGCGCGGGGGCCAGACCACAAGGGTCTATTGTACACAGCCTTATCCTGCATTTTTGCAACAGACGGTTTCCACGGCTTGAACCCGTGACGTTCTTGGTCACATGGCAACAACTTTACCAGTTACCCCAAGGTTCCCCTTCTTAGTTCCATGTACAAATCTGCTGAATTAATAATGAAGTGATTTACTTGTATCCAACTTTTAGGTTCCGGTACATGGTTATGGCAGATGATAGGCAAAGGCTAATGCCCCTACCTGAAGATCGCGTACCTCCAAGAGGGAAGGAATTGGCGTATCCAGAAGCTGTCCTACTTGTCGATCCTGTAGAGCCAGAATTTAAAGGAGAAGTATATATAACGCTCTCTGTCATCTTTGATATGTATAATCACAGCTTTAGTACTTAAGCCTCGTCACTAATGTTGTCCTTCCAATGAGTAGGTTGATGACAAGTACCAATATTCGTGTGAGAACAAAGATAACAAAGTCCATGGTTTCATTTGCTTAGATCCTCCAGTGGGATTTTGGCAAATTACTCCGAGCAATGAGTTCAGAACAGGTGGACCTGTCAAACAGGATCTTACTTCCCATGTTAATCCAACCACCCTTGCTGTATGTAGCTAATAATTTTTCAACACTACAAACATTTGAATCAGTTTTAAGTTTTATTGATCAAAATTGTTATTTAGATGTTCGTGAGCACTCATTATGGAGGGCAGGATTTCGTGATTAAATATGGATCAGGTGAACCGTGGAAGAAAGTTTTTGGTCCTGTTTTTATATATCTCAATTCTGTAGCGGACAAACACGATACACTTTCCCTTTGGAATGATGCTAAAGAACGGGTATACCTCAAAGGGTTCTTGCACTCAAAGCCTATTTTCGCACATATCTGATGTCCCTCAACATACATGATCTTCTGGTTTATTCATTGTCCTATTCTTTATGTGTGAATTTAGATGCACAAAGAAGTCGATTGTTGGCCTTATAGTTTCCCAAGTTCAGAAGATTTTCCAAAAGCTGACCAAAGGGGTGCCATCCGTGGTAGATTAGTAGTCCGTGACAGGTAGAAATTCAAAGTTTTCGCTCTCGGGCTATGTAGACAATAGGTGCTCAATTCAATCGAAAAAAAAAAAAAATGAAACAAATAAATTAATTAGTACTTTGCTAAGTTCATGTATAAAATTCATTTTGTGTTGAATTTTGTATTGACAAAGGTACATAAGCAAGGAGTATTTATCTGCAAAGGGTGCTTTTGTTGGGCTAGCTCCACCTGGAGATGCTGGATCATTTCAAAGAGAATGCAAGGTAAAAAGCCAGGAACACTAAAATGAACTCAAGGATATTAAAGTAAAAATAGGAATAAAACAGTAAACAGAGTGGTTCTAAAAAAAACACTAGAGCAGAGTAAGTTACAATGTATTTCACTCCTCAGGGCTACCAATTCTGGACAAACTCAAATGATGAAGGCCATTTTTCAATCAAAAATGTTCGTACCGGGGAGTATAACCTCTATTCTTGGGTACCTGGATTTATTGGAGATTATAGATATGAAAAATCCATAGCAGTTTCTGCAGGTTCCCATCATTTCACTTTCCATAAAATGCTTTATTCACTTCTAATGTTCAAATGATTCACTATACCATATTTCTTATGGTTTCAGCTTCTGAGGTTGACGTTGGTGAACTTGTGTATGAGCCTCCAAGAAGCGGTCCTACATTGTGGGAAATCGGTATTCCTGATCGCTCTGCTGCAGAATTCTACATTCCTGACCCTAATCCTCTATATATTAACAAACTTTACGTAAATCAACCAGCACACAGGTTAAATAGAACCTTTACTTCCTGATAAGATTTTTCTGATATATTTTTATGTATATGCCTATAAAGACTTTTTCCTTGTTGGGGTTCTACCAATTCACTAGTTAAAGCTAACAGTCCTTTTCTACTTCCAGGTTTAGGCAGTATGGATTATGGGAGAGATATGCAGATTTATATCCAGATCAAGATTTGGTATATACAGTTGGAAGTAGTGACTATAGAAAAGATTGGTTCTATGCTCAAGTGACCAGGTACACATGAATGGACCAAACTCTTTCCATGGAATTGTAAGATTTTCTTATAATTGAAACATGAATTTAGGATAAATATGTATAAGATGATTAGTTAGTACAGTAATGCTGGAGCTCTTAGTTTCAACATTCCTTTTTTTTTTTTTTTTTGAGTTGAGCAGAAAAGTGGGTGATAAGGCGTTTGAACCTATAACCTGGCAAATTAAATTCAGTTTAGATAGCGTTGATCAGACTGGAAATTACACGCTACGAATTGCACTCTCATCTTCAACTCAATCGATATTGGAGGTATTCTGTCATGAAATATGGTCTTTCTTCGTCTCATTTCTCGATCAACAACTCTTAATTTCTCTGTTTTTCAAATGATCTTTAACCAAGGAACATGAAATTTGATGTTGACTGACTTATGTCTTAGGTGAGGGTGAATGATGCAGAGGCAAATCCACCCCATTTCTCAAGTGGATTGATTGGAAGTGACAATGCAGTTGCCAGACATGGAATCCACGGGCTATATTGGCTGTTCATTGTGGAGTTCGCAGCAGGACAACTCCTTCAAGGAGAGAATATCATATATCTCAAACAAGCATGGAGTGTCAGTGCTTTGCATGGGATTATGTATGACTATATTCGTCTGGAAGCTCCTCCTCTTTCCGCCACGCACTATTAGTACTTTTCAGTGGCGGATCTAGAGTACGTTCGGTGGGTTTAACTAAACTCATTTCTTTTGTTTTAAACATATATATATATGCATGCATATGTAAAGGACAATAAAATGTATATATATATAAAAGATTCACATTCATTGAACCCTCTGACTCTTGATCTTGAATTCGTCTTTAAGTATTTTAGATTGACAACATATGAAGACGCTGCCAGTGGCTGTCTATATTCTTTTCTTTCAATTTGTATGTTCAGAGGAGCTCAACCTTATGAAGTTGGGAATTTCTTGGTCTATGCATACAACAGTTTTTTTATCAATACTTGAACATTTGTGGAACTGTCACAACCCAATTTTTCCCTCCGTTAGGTGTCGTGATGACACCTAGTCTTAGGGACCAGATAAGCCTAACATTAATTAAAACAACAACAATATTTAAATAACACCTAACAATTGAAATAAAAATCTCTTTAAAATTTACAATCCCAAAACCGGTAGTTGTCACGACCCGATTTCGGAGTCGTGATGACGCCTGTTGTGGAACCAGGCAAGCCACCCATTTTATCTAACTAAATACAAATCTCAATATAACGCCCTTTTTAACAAGTTTGAAATCAATAATAATAATAATAATAATAATAATAATAATAATAATAATAATAATAATAATAATAATAATAATCCAATATTTTTGGATTAACTAGTTTATCATATTCAAAAGACCAAATCCTACTAACCCCGGATCCAGTGTCACCCAGTCATGAGCTGCTAGTACTTAATACAACCAAAAAGAAAGGACCAACATAGTCTGAAAATAAATACAACGGTAGAAAAGGAAGAGAAGACGAGATCACGGTCGCCAGCTGCTACCTCGTCAACTCTGATGAAACTGCTACTACTCACTGACCAGAGCTAAATTCCGATGTACCTGGATCTGCACACAAGGTGCAGGGGGTAAAGTGACTACACCAACTCAGTAGTAACGAAACCAAACTACGGGCTGAGAGGTAGTGACGGATTAAACCTCCGATAATTCAAACAACGTTATATAAATTGGACATGACAGTAATATATCAGAAATTAAACACGATGCATCAATATATGTGTGTAACTCGGCATACTAGCATGAATTCATATAGAATCAAGATTGATGTGTACTCATTAATCAAGCTCTCATAAGGTGGTCCACTCAGTACTAGAATACGACCTTCAGGCCCAGGGAAGTCCATCCCGGATATTACATAAACACAAGTGACACAGTCACCAAGTACTGAGGAAAAAAGTCGATCCAGCCCCCATGGAGAATATCCATCTCCGGAACATAATAACCACGGAGAAATCCATCTTCGGAACATAATAACCACGGAGAAATCCATCTCCGGAACATAATAACCACGGAGAAATCCATCTTCGGAATATCTGTGCGCTCACTGGGGGTGTATAGACTCCGGAGGGGCTCCTTTCAGCCCAAGCGCTATATCAAGCCAACGAAGGCATGATTTCAGGATTGCTGCGGTGTGCAGTCCGACCTCATAACTGTCTCAAAACCAGGCTCCAAGCCTCACTCAGTTAGTACCTTCCAGTCTCACTCACAATGCTCTAACATATGAAAATCAATTCAAACCAATGATAGTATAGAATAAACTAACAACGTACGAGACTGAGGCATGAAACATATACTATAGCAGGACTGAGTACATGAAAGCAATAATCGCAGATAGAGACAGCAATAATCGACCATTCCGGTCTAAACACATCGGCGTGAAGCCTTAACATTTATACTTAGCATGATTTCTATTTCGTTCAAGGTTATTACCTCCTTCACAGTACAATATCAATCTGAGATAACCAGCAGACAGTTCCATGGGATGAGCCAGGCTACAAATATTCGGTACATGCCCGCATGCCCATCACTTGGCAAATGCGTCACCTTAATTAACAGCAAATATCAAATAGTTTGGGGTTTCGAACCCTCAGTTCCAAGTTTAGAAGCGTTACTTACCTCAAAACCGGCTAACACACTACTTCGCAGTGCCCTTGCCTCTAAATTCAGCCTCCGAGTGCTCCAAATCTACCAACAATCAGATGTATATCATTAATATTATAAGGAACTAATCCCAATCGAAATGTATCAAAAATCTCGAAATTGGTCAAACCCGATTCCCGGGCCCACGTCCCGAAATTCAGAAGTTTTTATACCAAACTGTTCTTCGTCATCTCACGAGTCCGTACATATAAAGAACACTAAATTCGGAGTCCAAATGACCCCTTACATCACCATTTTAAGGATTCTTAATCTCAAGCCCTAATCACCCAATTTACACTGCTTTTTCCCTAATTTCCACCATAAATCCGACCTTTAATCACATATAAACGAGTTTAGAGTCCAAAAATCTTACCTTGGTGAAGAACTATCGAATTCCCTCTTCAAAACCCTTCCAAAAGCTTCAAACCCCGATGAAATATTGAGAAAATGGCTAAAATTCGCGAAGGCACGTTTTTATACCTTATGTCCAGTGGGTCTGCACCTGCGACCACATACACGCACATGCGGAATCGCACCTGCGGATTCCAAGTGTGCACCTACGGAAAATTCCAAAGACTCTAATTTCGCACCTACGATCGACCTCCCGCAGGTGCGGCAATTTCCTCGCGCCTGCGAAAATCCCCTCACGTGGCCAACCTCCGCACCTGCGGTGCCACGTCCGCTCTTGCGGAACCGCACCTGCGGCTCCCCATTCCCAAGTGTGAAAAACACCAGCAGCAGAACCAACAGAGACAAACATCATTCCAAATTCCCCGTTAGCCATCTGAAACCATCCCGAGCCCCTCGAGACCCCAACCAAAGTTACCAACACATCCCATAACTTCATTCAAACTTAGTTGCACTCTCAAAACACCAAAACTAACATCAAAACACCAAATTTACATCGAATTCAAGCCTAAGAACTTTGAAATTTCTAAAATCCACCAACGATGCCGAAACTATCCAAAACAACTCCGATTGATCTGAATCTTTGCAGACATATCCAAAATTACATTACGAACTTGTTACAACTTTCGAAATTCCATTCCGACCCCGATAGCCTATTTTCCACTGCCAACCGAAAATCACCAAAAACTAACTTTCGCCAATTCAAGCCTAATTCTAGACCAGACATCACAAAAATATTCCGAACACACTCCTAAGTCCCAAATCACCTAACGAAGCTATCCGATCCATAAAATCCGCATTCTGAGGTCGTTTCCCAATAAGTCAACCCTCAATTGACTTTTCCAATTCTAAAGCTATTTTTTAAGGACTAAGTGGCTAAACTCTTACTACAACCATTCCGATTTCAAGCCTACCAACTCTAACACATCAATAACAGTATAACCAACCTATGACAAGTCAAGAATAGCAATAAAAATGCAAGTTCTACGTAATGACAGACCGGGTCGTTGCATTCTCCCTCACTTAAACATACGTTTGTCCTCGAACGTGCCTAGAGCTGCTCCAACACCACTAAAATTGTTGTGTAACCTTCCATGCACATATTCAGAGGTGATACCATGTCACCTTACCCCATCTACGTCCGATAACAAAACATAACTGAAATTTCATTATCAAATCCTGACCCATAGACTTTAAAACCAAGTTTCCACTTCTGAAAGAATTTACAAGTTCAAATTTCCACGACTATAAGTGAGATAGTTTGAACATGTTGTATCAATCCATATCCGTAACTCAAGATGAAATCACATAATATACCACGTGGCTCAACCACTCATATCGATAGCTCCTAACCACAACAGTTGTTCAACAACTCAATACCGGTACGTACCCTCTTATCAAACCATGCCTCGTTCTAATACTTCCATATACTGCCGATGATGAAAGAAACATGTATAACCCAGTAACCATTCGCCCGATCAGTATCAATACCATCCAGAGCCATGACTTGTGCAACTTGTGCACTCAATAACCACATACCAAGAGTTCAATTCATTAAATAAGGAAGATTCGCACGAGAGGGCTATCCTACCACTAACACTTACCATTACCACATCATACTAAAAACCTGATATACATCGTGAAACCATATCACACAAATTCAATACCAAGGATCATACCTCTACCTAGCCGAGCTGCAAAGCGTGATCCCATCCAACCGCTGGACCACATGACACACTCCAAACCAATTTGCTCAAAATCAATAACCATGCGAAATTCGTCATCAATTACTCAAAGTGCATTGCCATAATCACGAGAAATCAGACGATATCGTGCCACCCGAATCAGAAAGAACATAACCAACACGTCTCAATCCTGCAACACCCAATTACTTACCTTACTCAAATCTCGCTATACAGCCCCAATAGGACTACATCATATGCACATATACAACCAACTATCACAACTCCTCGAACACCGAAGGGTGACTCATAGATCACTCCAAGATACAAATAATCTCAATGACAATCGAATGGTACATCCCTCAATAATAGCAATTTGGGGTCAACACTTTCGACCTGGTGCAGGACACACACCCGTACTGGCCTACCAATAACTCTAAGTCAACTCTGGTCGCCCACAATAGGTAGATAACTCTCCGAACGTTCATAATGGCTGAATCATGACATATCATAACACCTGACTATCTTGCTCGCATCCTCGTAGTTCACAACTACAAAAATAATCTGTTCATGAAAAACTCCCCGTCTCAAAATCCATGAGGCGCACCAATTACCATATCTAATCCCAATTCCACCGCTCAAATGTATAACACGCCCCTAATACTTTATCATTCCGCGAGGGATACCCCCATAATTCCTCTATGTCACCAAGAAACCTCAAATACCAGCAGTCGATCCGACAAGAGAGCGTCGTAACACTAATGAATCACCCTATTTAAACACACTGCTTTGAACACATTGTCCTTTATGAATGTATACTCTCACTCAGCCACCCAATAGTGGTATTCTTTACCTAATCATCTGAAACTGCCAGTTCTGACTTTCCTTCCAAAAATTGAACCGTGACCTCACATATGCCACTCTCCACCATACACAAAATACCGCATACGCCATGCAATCCTATGATAAATATGAGAACTTCATGCTCCATTCCTAGCCACAACAACTACATACCCAACTAGCCAAGAACTTTCCATTCGACCCCATCTAGAAACAAAATCACTATACATACCTGGACCTCATGCACGCAGAAATATACATCTCCAACCGTGGTAGAAACCATCAAGAACTCCCGAATCACACATGTACAACACCAAACCGTCAGGACTGAATCCTTCCAACTCAACCAAGCTACGCATGCCACCAAATTCCAAGAGAATTGCTAATAAACACCTGTAACAACTCATTACCTTATAAACACCCAAAGAACTAACCCTTATCATCCAGATCTGACCTACTACCAATATGTCCTATTTATTCATGACTGGTGAGACCTATTTAACCTACCACTCTGATACATACTTGTCACGACCCATTTTCGGAGTCGTGATGGCGCCTGTCGTGGAACCAGGCAAGCCACCCATTTTATCTAACTAAATACAAATTCCAATATAACGCCCTTTTTAACAAGTTTGAAATCAATAATAATAATAATTATGATTATTGATTTCAAACTTGTTAAAAAGGGCGTTATATTGGAATTTGTATTTAGTTAGATAAAATGGTGTGGCTTGCCTGGGTTCCACGACAGGCGCCATCACGACTCCGAAAATGGGTCGTGACAGTAGTACAAGTGATAACCTCTACTGAGTGTTTTCTAGAAAACTTCTAAATACAACTGTTTATAAATAAGGATAAATAGTGCAGTACAAAAAACTAGAAGGTGACTCTGAAGCTTGCGAATGGAACAACAGGTTTACCTTGAGTCTCCACAGCAACAATCTGCACAACACTATATTATGCGATGTAGATGCTATTTATGCTCTAAGTTAACCATACTTTATTGATGTTTTAAGTGCTAAATGATAACAAAATGCTCTAATTGTGGTTTTTATGCTTTGCAGGAGCTACTCTGAGGTAGGAGGATGATATAGAGTGTTTTGGGGTCGAATATGTAGATACAAGGCTAATAAAGAAGCGCCCGGAAGAAAACGAGCAAAAAAAAAAGCGAAGAAAAACTGGGCAAAATTCCACTGCGGCCGCGGTCGGGCCGCAGCTGGAATGCGGTGGAAAAAGATGCAAAATAGAATTGTTTAAAATGACCGCAGTTGGCCCGCGACCGCGGTCGATCTGAAGAAGGCCAAGAGAGTCTAGGGGCTAAAGTGTAAAACGTGGGTAACTTATCGTAACCCTATATAAACTCAACAAACTCGCCCAAGTAAAGGTTAAGCTTGTTTTTAGACTCAATTGGAGGCAAGAACAAGTGAGAGAAGATCAAGACACCATTAGAGTTTTTCATTCTTCTTCCTTTTATCATTATTTTTTGAATCATGAATTATTTTATGGCTTTATTTAGTTTTATCATGAATAACTAAATATTTAGTCTAAGATTTTGATGGAGCCTATTGAAGGGTGAAATTCTTTCTATGTTAATATAGATTTGCCAAGTTTAATCTTTATTTTTTCAACTATCTTCTTGTTGTATTTAATTGAAATGATCCTCAATTAGTTGTGCCTATTTAGTATGCATTACTCGGGAGAGAGTTCATATTTAGTTAGTTGTTGAACAACATCACTCCCGACGTATGTGAGGAATCAATAACCCAGGGTTTAAAGGTGAGAGTAGGGATAACAAAACCTTGGGTGTGATCTAAGCGAGCTGTAATAAAAGCCAGCTAGCGCAACTCGGGAGAGTATGTCTAGTAAATGGTCGTAATTAATCGGGAGAGATCTACGGTAGTAAGAGTGCTCATGATCGATAGAGACTATAAGGAAAATTTATATGAAACATAGCAGGAAGGGATTCCATCAATAGGGGAAATCATAACCTTAGATCATTCTCATTATTGTTTACAACCCATTTTTAGTTAGCTCTAGTTAATATAATTTCATTAAGTAATAGTTAGTAGAAAAATAACCAATTGTTATCTAAAATATCTTGGAAGTTGATTACGTGGAATTGAGTGAGTCTGATACTTGTAATTGGTAGGTTAATTCCTTGTGGGATTCGACTCTGGGCTTAATACCCAGAATATATTGACAACGACCGCTTAGTCCTTTTTATAAGGTATAGTTGGGCGTGATCAAATTTTGGCGCCGTTGTCGGGGAATTAACGGTGTTATCAATTACAGTTGAAAGAAGTGCAAAAATTCTTAGTGTAGTCAATTTTCTTCACTTTCAATCAATACATTGAAATTTTAACGTTTGCAAACTTGGTTGTTACATGTGCATGCCTAGAAACTCATCGAGAACTGGTGAAGTATTTGAAGCGTTATCAGATCCCGATAAAGTTTTCAAGGCCTTGAATCGGTTCAACCGGAAAAGCAAAAAACAAAACTCAACTGAACAACTTGAACCAAACATGGCAGAGCTGGTGAATAATAGAAATAATGGGGATAACGTGGAGGACCCAAATGCGAAGGTAGTGGAACCTCTTGTGCCAGAGGCTGCTTTATATGATTGGGCACAACCCACAACAGACAACTTAGCCACAACGATTATTGTCCAGCAGATACATGCAGATTCATTCCAAATCACAAACAATATGCTGCATTTTTTTGCAAAATAAGGGACTATTCTCGGGGTCATACATTGAACATCCCCAACAACACTTGAAAAATTTCCTGTTAATCTACCAAACACAAAGACAGCACAATGTGACTCCGAAAGCAATAAAGTTGTTGTTGTTTCCATTCTCTGTGACAGGAGCAACCCAGACTTGGCTAAATTCACTCCCCATCAATTCCATCACTACTTGGGAGGAGTTGGTCAAGCAATTTGTGAACAAATTTCATCCACCCAACAAGACTGCTCAACAACTTGATGAGATCTTGAGCTTCAGACGGAAACCAACAGAAACATTGCAAGAGACGTGGGAAAGATTTAAAGGGCTGTTGGTTGCATGTCCACACCATGGTATTCCTGAGCAGGTGTTGGGCAGAGATTTTACATGGGTCTGGCAGATAGTGTGAAAGCTAATGTTGATGCTTCAACTGGTGGAGCATTCCTGAGTAAAACGTTCAGAGAGAGCAAGATCTTGCTCGACAAGATGGCCCATAACTCAAGATGGACAAACAGAAATGCACCCATAACTCATGTGGTCCACTCGATGGCATTAGATCCAGCTAACTCTCTTGCTGAAAATATGGCCACATTAATGATACAAATGAGCATCCTAACCAAAAAGGTGGAAGAGTTAGGTCAGAAACAGCAGGTGCACATAGTTGATGCAACCAATGGGGGTTTATGTACATCTTGCATTAGTCAGTCATTTGGTAGCCAGTGGAGCGCTGAGGTGGATCACCATTACTATCCTGAGAACATGAATTATGTGTCCAACTATGAGGGTCAGATACGAGGTGGTCAGAATTAGGGGCAGCAGAATAAGCAATACAGGCCAGCCCCGCAGTAGCATAATAACGGTAACATGGGGGCCATGTGACCACAGGGTAATATGGAGCCTTACCAAAGGCCACAGGCTATAACAACTAGAATCAGTAGCAGGGGTATCATCCACCTCAACAACAACATAATGGGAGACAGGAAGACGGGTTCGCTAGGCTCGAGGCAATGATGCAGCAGGTGATTGGGTCTAATGCAAAAATAAGTGAAAGAGTAGATTCACACTAGTCAGCTATCAAAAATATTGAGGTCCAAATGGGTCAGATTTCGATGTCACTGAATAATCGTCCTCATGGGACGTTACTTGCAGACACTCAGGTAAATCCAAAAGATCATGGCTCAAAATAGCTGATGGCAGTGAGTCTATGCAATGGTAGAGACCTGGACTTGGAGCAAGAGAGGGATCGAGAAAGCAGACCTACTGAGACACTTATGCCAGTGCTCATTGATCTAGATGACTCAGCAGGATTGACTGAGGTGATAGTGCAGCCTGCACAAGAAGATGCCAACAAACAGAATGAGGCTGAGAAAGAAACTGAGACAGCACAAGAACCGATATTAGAGGCAGCGCCTGAAAAAAAGAAATCCCAAGTCACAGGGAAGAAGAGACCTCCAACACCATTCCTACAGAGGCTGGCCAAATATCAAAAAATGAGCAATACAATAAGTTCTGGGACATGTTGAAACAAATTTAGGTAAATATTCCATTGATTGATTCTTTAAAGGAAATGCCTGGTTATGCAAAAATGATGAAGGACTTGATGTCCCGCAAGTTCGACTTCCAAGACTTGGTCACAGTGACTCTAACTCAGACCTGCAGTGTTGTTGTAACAAGACCCGTTGCTGAAAAGTTATCTGACCCAGAGATGTTTCAAAATTCCTTGCACCATAGGTAACTTTGCTTTTACCAAGGCGCTATGTGATTTGGGGCCAAGCATAAATCTTATGCCCCTAGCTATCTATAAAAGGCTTGGGATTGGAAGAGCTAGAAGCACGTCTATGTTGTTACAGCTGGCTGATAGAATTGTAAAGAGGCCCTTAGGTATTCTTGATGACGTGTTGGTGCAGGTAGGGAAATTTGTGTTCCCTGCAGATTTTGTAATTCTGGATTATAGGGTGGATGAAGAAATTCCCATAATTTTGCGAAGTCCATTCTTGGCCACAGGGCGAGCTCTAATTGACTGCGAAACTGGAGAGCTTAAGATGAGGTTAAATGATGAGGAGATAACATTCAACGTACAGAAATCTATAAGGAGACCAAGTGAATTCGCCAATTGTTCTTTAATTGATGTCGTGGATGTAATCCTGGAAGAGGATGATGAGACCTTGAACATTGAGGATCCTCTAGCTGCATGTCTTATGAATTAAGATGAGGTGAATGGTGAAGAACTGGCGGAATGGGTGCTTGCTCTTGAGGGAAAAGGTTTTTGGAAGAGACCGCTAGAATTCGAGCCCCTGCACTTAGAGAAAAGGGAAACTCCTCCAGTCAAGCCATCCATAGAAGAACCACCAAATCTGGAGTTGAAACCACTGCCCGCCCATCTCAGGTATGCATTCTTAGGACCTAACTCCACATTAAATGTTATTATCTCATCTAGTTTGTTATATGTGCAAGCAAAACAACTTTTGCAGGTACTGACAGAGTGCAAGACTGCAATTGGGTGGACCATTGCAGACATGAAAGGTATCACTCTAGCCTTTTGCATGCATAAGATTCTACTGGAATATGGGCACAAATATTCCAGAGAACATCAAAGAAGGCTGAACCCCAACATGAAGGAAATGGTAAAGAAAGAAGTGATTAAGTGGTTAGATGCGGGAATCATATTCCCCATCTCTGTCAGCAACTGGGTTAGCCCAGTTCAGTGTGTGCCAAAGAAGGGTAGTATGACGGTAGTGAAAAATGAGAAGAATGAATTGATCTCTACAAGAACAGTCACAGGTTGGCAAATCTGTATGGATTACAGGAAATTGAACTTGGCTACCCGGAAAGACCGCTTCCCACTTCCATTCATTGATCAGATGTTAGATAGATTGGCAGGGAGGTCCTATTTTTGCTTTCTGGATGGGTACTCGGGGTATAAACAGATCTCTATTGCACCAGAGGACAGAGAGAAGACCTCATTCACATGCCCTTATGGGATTTTTGCCTTTCGGAGGATGCCCTTTAGCCTATGCAACGCACCGGCCACATTCCAAAGGTGCATGATGGCCATATTCACAGACATGGTAGAAGACATAATGGAGGTTTTCATGGAGGATTTCTCAATAGTGGGATATCCATTCGATGAGTGCCTTAAGAATCTGACAAGAGTGTTGAAAAGGTGCATCGAGACTAACCTGGTACTTAATTTAGAAAAGTGTCATTTCATGGTACAAGAAGGTATAGTCTTGGGACACTTGGTATCAAACAAGGACATTGAGATGGATTGTGCGAAAGTTTATGTGATAGCAAAGCTTCCACCACCCACATCCGTCAAATCAATCAGGAGCTTCCTCGGGCATGCCGGGTTCTATCGAAGATTCATAAAAGACTTCTCAAATATTGCTAACCCTCTGTGTAAGTTGTTATAAAAAGATCACACTTTCGTGTTTTCTGATTATTGCAGGGTAGCATTCGAGGAATTTAAGAAAATACTTTTCACAGCATATTTCATTGTTGCCCCCGACTGGGAGCAACCATTTAATCTAATGTGTGACACAAATGACTATGCAATGGGAGCAGTGCTAGGACAGTGCTGAGTGGAGCGCAACTGAACTCAACTGTGACTGGAAAAGAGATGTTGGCTGTAGTGTTCACGTTTGACAAGTTCAGATCGTACCTGATTGGCTCAAAGGTAATTGTATATACTGATCATGCTTCTCCCAGGTACCTGATCGAAAAGAAAGAGTCCAAACCCCGCCTGATTCGTTGGGTGCTGCTGCTGCAAGAGTTCGACTTGGAAATTCGTGAACATAAGGGCACGGAAAATCAAGTCGTTGCTCACTTATCGCGACTGGAAGGAGATGACAAAGAAATTGAGGTAGAGGATATTCTGGAAACCTTTCCAGACGAGAAACTACTCGCCACAAGCCTTGAAGAAGTGCCATGGTATGCAGACAGTGCAAATTACCTGGCAAGCGGCATAGTTCCCTATGGACTTTCCTCTGTGCAAAAGAAAACGTTTTACCGTGATTGCCGCATGTATTTATGGGATGAACCTTATCTATTTCAGATTTGCGTTGACAATATGATCTGAAGGTGTGTCCCCGAGATAGATCAATCTTCTGCATTATTTATCTATGTCAATACCACACAAGAGGAGGGTGATTTGTATGGTGACCAATTTTTGCGTGCAGTAGTTATAAAAGGACCAGGTTCTTCTATGTGTTCCAACTCCTACAGTTTGCGGAATAATAATTGCAGAAAATAAAGGAACACACCAATTTTACGTGGAAAACACCTGGCTCTAAAGGTGAAAAAACCACGACCTACTTCCTAGTAGGATTTTCCCAAACTCTTCACTAAATCAATGAGCCAAACAACATTTACAAAATACATCTTTTGTAAACCTAAGGACTAACTCTAATCCCCTTCTGGAAAACTAGCCTCTAGATATTTGCGACAAGCTTCAAGTTAACTCTAACTTGAATACTCAGTACCTATTACAATTTCTTCTAGATAAATCTGAAAGATACACTTTGTGATTACCTACTACAAATAAACTAGACTAAAAGACAACATATGGAACTGGTTCTTCTAGCTGGTTCAAGTAGCTTCAGAGTCGCACCGGAAATTCTCACACGAACTGCTTACAAAATTGCTTTGATAATTTTGTTCTCAATTCCTGTTTGCTTCTATGTTTGCACGCACCTGTTCAATAAGAACACTTGACAATATATAGGATCAGTAGAAAAGGAGATATACTAGAATTCAGATGCAACTCTTCCTTAGTGGAAGATTTCTAGTTGATCTCAACTCCCTGGATCCTCTTCTATCTTGATTCTGTCCTTACTGAATAAAGAGTCCATCTCCCTATCAATTTTCTACCTTTTCGATCAGGAGATATATCTTCAGATCACTGATTGTGCTTATCTTCTGTTTGTGATCACCTCACGTGCCATTAACTATCCATGTCTATGTCTCCAGTGATGGACCTAGTTCAACTCTAAGTTTATTTGTCAATCTTCAAAACCATTCAGCTTCTTGATCCAACAAATTCCCCCTTTTTGATGATGACAAATTCTGTGCTTAGGCCTATAATCACTTTAAACATTGACACTTTTTATAGTATTAAGCATTTATCATAAAGAACTATGTTCATTAGGTTATAAATATCACAATTTTCAATATAGCACATCTTCCCCCTTTTAGCAGCATCGAAAAGTTGTAAAGTGTTAGAATTACCAAATTACCCCTCTACTATTGTTTATTGGTTACTTGTGCCACCCGTTACACTTTTCGGCCATTCTCGTCCCTACCGTTAATGGAGTTTAAAAAAATACCCCTAACCCTAACTTTTTGACACTGTGGCAGCTGACCACATTAATTTTATCGATGTCAGCTGCAAAGTCATTAATTAACCCCACCAAGTTAAAACCCCACAAACCCCATTTCAGTTGAGCTCGACGAATAACAAGAGCCTTCACCACCGACATCATTGCCGTCATTGCAGCCGCTAACCGAGAAGCCATCACCTACGGTGGAAAAGCCTCAAAAGCTTCAACGAAGAAAGAGTAGTACAAAGGAATTAGCCACAACTATTGCCTCATTGTACAATCAGATTAAGAAGAAAAAGAAGAGAACAAAGAAGAGAGATATTTTTTAGAGCGTATCTGATTCTCCACCATCTGCAATTATGGGCCAAATTGTGAGATTCCAAGTCGTGGAGATTGTTCTCCAAGTCAAATACCATCTCCCCACCAAATTTCAGGCCATTACACCATGCCAATCGTCGTCCCCAAACCTCTACAACTCTCCAATGAGCACCAGGTGGCCGGAAATGGAGTCACGTCCGTCCAAATCAACCAAAACCAATGCGAAATGATTTTTGCTGATGAGGAGATTGCTCTCAACACCTCAAGCGACAACAACAACGGTCCAATCTTCTTGAATCTGAAGAAAACAAATTCTGCAGAGTTGATCATGCCAGGTGCTCGACAAAATGTCAAAGTCAAGGGAAGACACGCACACATACATAGATCTATACAAAAATAAGAAAAAGGGGTAGACGCAGCTCCACTGCTAGTATCTTGTCGGTGATCGAGTAACAACCACAAAAATTATCGTCTCTGTTTTCTCGAATCCGAACTCGCCAGCTTAGAGTTATATTTGTAGTTAAGAATAGGACCTTTTAATGGATGCTAACTTAAACTTTCAATTGGTTTTGCTTCTTTTTTTGTTTGTTTTTTGGGTTTTGATGAATAAATCTATGTGTTATAGACTTATAGTGGTGGTATCGGTAAACCTAAGAACTGACGGAAGGAGCAGTGGTTTTTGGATGGGGATAATGACTATTGGTAAAGTTGGAAGGCGAGGGAGTGTGAGGAAGAAGAAGATGATAATATTTTAATAAGAAAAGGGATGGGTTAATTAATGACTTGGCAGCTGACATGGATAAAATTAATGTGGTCAGCTTCCACAGTGTCAAAACGTTAGGGTTAGGGGTATTTTTTTAAACTTCATTAACGGCAGGGACGAGAATGGCCGAAAAGTGTAACGGGTGGCACAAGTAACCAATAAACAATAGTAGAGGGACAATTTTCACCCTTTTCCCTTTATAATAATTACTCATGGCCACTGAGGCAACTGCAAGTGCAAACATGGATTAATCATCAATAGTAAACCAATGATGTAAACTATCAAGGAAAGTGAGACAAAATAGGTAAGAGCAAAAACAACACATTTCATTGATAAGAGCATAGTTCAGGCACTAAACACATAAATAAATAAAAGCAGTTACAGACATGAGCAAAAGATAGCAAAAAGAATCCCGAACTGGGTCATAAAGGGGTGAGGGACGGCACTGGAAACCTAAGGCTGGGAAGGGGTGGAGGTTGGGTTCTTTGCTAGGAGAAGAGAGAGAATTTGTTGAAGAATTCCTGCATTCTTCTCCTTTTTATTTGCTAGTTCAGATCTGAGAGCATCCCGCTCAGCCTCAACCTCTGTAAGGCGGGTCTTCAGGCGAAGGATTTCAGCATCCTTAACCCCACCTTCATGCACAACCGCCCTGACCTTGCTATTCACAGGAGTTTTCCTTGATGAACCAGGTTCATCGTCAGAAACATTCACAACATAGTCGCATGTCAGAAGTGTGTTCTTCCCAAAATGGTCCTTGACAGTGGCCATTTATGCTTTCTTCACGGGCACTTTGAAGTGAGCCAGCACAGTCGTTAGGATGAACCCATATGGGATAGCATGAGCCTTGGATCCATTTACCACTCTGTTCAGTAACTGAATAATGAAAGAGGGCCAGTTGATTTGCCTTCCACTATCCAGGCACTCCATGAGAGTTAAATCCATATAGTTTTCTATGTGCCTCCTCTCTTGCCTGGGAAGTATGCATTTATTGACAAACTCAAAAACCACTTTGTGTTGAGGTTTGTGGAACCAAGGGTTGTGTTCAAAAGTGAGATGACACCTCAACACAAAGTGGTTTTTGAGTTTGTCAATAAATGCATACTTCCCAGGCAAGAGAGGAGGCACATAGCAAACTATATGGATTTAACTCTCATGGAGTGCCTGGATAGTGGAAGGCAAATCAACTGGCCCTCTTTCATTATTCAGTTACTGAACAGAGTGGTAAATGGATCCAAGGCTCATGCTATCCCATATGGGTTCATCCTAACGACTGTGCTGGCTCACTTCAAAGTGCCCGTGAAGAAAGCATAAATGGCCACTGTCAAGGACCATTTTGGGAAGAACACACTTCTGACATGCGACCAGAGTGTCAACAAGGTAAATCATGTCGGATTCTTCAAGATCCTTCAGCAAGCTTCCTTTCAGTATCGTGCGCTTCCCAATTGTCAATTTGTCTGTCTCTCCACCAAACTCCTCTGCTTCTTCACCACTTCACTCATCATCATCAAACTGAGACTTCTTTGATTTCTTTGTGGACCTAGTCCTCCTAGAAACAGTCGAAGGTGTAGCAGACACAGATGCTGAATTCTTGGAAGAATTCTTGGCCTTCTTTGGTTTGGGTGTCTCAATCTCAATTTCTGCCATTTGTTCCTCTTGATGGACCAGGTCCATCTCCTCAACATCAACAGCCTCTGCGGGCTCAAACACTTTTGCCTTCGCCTTTTCAGCTTTCTTTCTCCTACTCTCCCTCAAAGCTTTCTGCAACTCCTCTTCACTCTGCCTAATTGCACTCCTTGTAGTGTGACCTCTAGGAATGGAAGCATCATCAGAGGGAGTGGCTTTTCTCTTCTTGCTTTCCACTGGAGGAGCAGCTTTCTTGGTCTTGGGTGTCTTCTTCTTTTGGGGTTTATAGCTTTCCCCTAATTTTCTCATAAGATCAGCCAAAGTTTCTTCAATGGATGAACCAGGCTCATCGGTTGGATGTTGAAGATTTTCCAGTCCCTCTGCAGCCTCTCTAGAATTACTTCCCCCTAAATCCTTGGCACATTTTCAACAACCACTGAGATAGTCCCACAAATTGACAATGGAGTGCCTCCTTCTACTGTTCCCCTCACATTACTTCTTTCTCCCTCTCTCTCAAAGTTATTTTTACCGCCTCTTCTTCTCTTATCAGGAATCTTCGCATCCACTACAGACTCAATTAAAACAAACATATTTTCAGAAGTGACTGGCTCAGACCCAATTTTAGATGTTACCTGTTCAGAATTAGAAGAACCAGTTGATTCCCCCTCGGTGGAAGACTTGAAAGAGTCATTGGAATTCTCATATTCTTGGTCCTGACTGGCTTGAAGCTTTGCGTTCAATTTCCTAGCTAGAGAGCCATAGGCCACAGTCTTTCTGGCGAGCATTTTCACATGCCCTCTCCTGGGTTCTGGATTGGGACTTGGTTGTACAACGGGAGTGATTGGAGGAGACGAAACATTGTTATTTTGAGGGGTGGTGGGATGTGATTGAGATGGAGTGGAAGAATTTGATTGAGATGGAGTGGAACTAGTATCTTCAAGCGTGATACTGTAGTCAGGTGTGATTGAGGAGGATGAAGCAGGAGGTGGAGTGTTATCCATGGTGATGATTAAAGAAAATTAGGATTAAGGTGTTTGAATAGAAGGTTGAAAGGGTTTCGACAGTTATGGCTTTAGTAAAAAAAGAAGGTAAAGGATTAGAGAAGTGATGATGGGTTTTAAAGGCTTGGTTAATAAATACACAACAAGTATAATTTTGTTCAAGTGGGAGTCTAATCGGTTCAGGAGTGTCAGGTGAAAAGTGACGGTTATGGNATAAATACACAACGGGTGTAATTTTGGTCAAGTGGGAGTCTAATCGGTTCAGGAGTGTCAGGTGATAAGTGACGGTTATGACTCCCCTATAATCTAGGCCATTTTAATTTGATTTGACTCTTTGGAACTGGTTCGAATTTGGGATAGGTACTAGATTTTGTAAAAGCTTATTATTGATAGAGTCTTGCTCATGAATAACTATTGATATTTCAATATGTGTATAGTGATGAGCACATACCTTGTCTGTCAGATGAACCAGCAACGATGAACCAGGTTCATCTTGTTAGAATCTCTTGATTAAGCCTCAATTTACAAAAATAGAAAAACATCATTAGTAACCACGGAGTCATATTAACACATGGCAAGAGAGTATGCCTTTTTAGACATGAGACTGAGCAACGATTATTCTGATTATTTACACCTTTCAGAATTCCTAGCCAAAAAACAAATTCCTCTTTTTTTTTGAATTGGTTCAATTAGGTGATCTTAATCATCCCTAATTCTAACCTGTTTCTCTCAAAATTCTCTCTACTTAGTGCCTTAGTAAAGATGTCAGCAATTTGTCTGTCAGTAGCACAAAATTCAATATAGATCATTCCCTTCTCATAGTTATCTCTTAGGAAATGGTATCTAACATATATGTGCTTTGTTCTTTTATGATGGACGGGGTTCTTTGTCATACTAATAGCACTAGTTTTATCACAGAAGATAGGAATGCATCCAAACTCTTTGCCAAAGTCCATCAATTGTTGCTTAATCCATAGTAACTGAGCACAGCATGAGGCTGCAACCACATACTCAGCCTCAGCAGTAGATAGAGCTACTGAATTCTGTTTCTTAGTGGCCCAAGACACAAGACATGAGCCCAAAAAGTGTACCATACCTGAGGTGCTCTTCTATCTACCAAAAATCCTGCATAGTCAGCATCAACATATCCTACAAGATCATAATTACTACCTTTAGGATACCAAAGACAGAGGTCTGTGGTGACTTTAAGGTATCTCAAGATTCTCTTTACTACAATTAAGTGTGATTCCTTTGGATTAGCCTGAAATCTTGCACAAATCCCTACACTGAAGACAATATCAGGTCTACTAGCAGCAAGATACAATAATGAACTAATCATTCCTCAATACAACTTTTGTCGACATATGAACCATGTTCATCTACATCTAGTTTTGTGGATATTGCAATAAGAGTCTCAATTTCCTTTGAGTCTTCCATTTTAAATCTTTTAAGTAATTATTTCACATATTTTTGCTAATGGATCATAGTTCCATTTGAATTTTGTTTAATTTGTAAGCCTAGAAAGAAGTTAAGCTCACCCATAATGCTCATTTCAAATTCACTCCCCATTAGTTTAGCAAATTCTTTACTTAGCTTTTTATAAGTTGCCCCAAAGATTATGTCATCTACATATATATGCACTACCAAGAGATCTTTACCTTTTTCCTTCAAGAATAAGGTGCTATCAATTTTACCTCTCTTGTAGTCATGTTCCAGTAGGAATTTTGAAAGCCTTTAATACCATGCCCTTGGAACTTTCTTGAGCCCATACAGTGCTTTGTCAAGCTTGTACACATGATCAGGATTCTCCTTGTTTTCAAACCCCGGAGGCTGCTTTACAAACACTTCTTCCTTGAGATAGTCATTCAGGAAGTCACTCTTGACATCCATCTGGTGAAGGGTGAATTCCATGTAAGCAGCAAAGGCTATGAGGAGCCTAATTTCTTCCAACCTTTCCACAGGAGCAAAGGTTTCATCATAGTCTATTCCTTCCTCCTGACTGTATTCTTGAACCACCAATCTTGCCTTGTTTCTTGTAATTGTTCCTTCTTCATCAAGTTTGTTTCTGAATACCCACTTTGTGCCAATCACTGATCTATCAAAGGGTCTAGGGACCAGATGCCAAACTTGACTCATTTCAAATTGGTTGAGTTCTTCTTGCATTGCATCTACCCAATCTGCATATGCAAAGCTTCAGCAATATTTTTAGGTTCAATCAAGGATAGAAAAGCATCAAACGCACACAGATTTTTCAAAGAGGATCTGGTTCTGAATCCAAATGTTGGATCAGTTATAATGTTCTCAATGGTGTGTGAGATTTGATATCTGTGTGGTTTTACAACCAACTAGTTATTACTTGAAGATCCTACAGTGTCTTGTTGCTGAGGAACAAGATCAGGGACAGGTTCCAATGAGGTTTGGAAATTAGTTTGTTGCTAAGTTCCCCATGGCATGTTGCCTGGGATGGATGAACCTGTTCCATCACTTGTTCCTTCCTGCAGTGTTGCTCAAGTTTGGTCTGAGTTTCTGACCAGCCCAATTTCTTCATCTACTTGTTCCTGTCTCTAAGAGAGAATGTTAGTTTCATAAAAAAAACATGTACACTCTCTTCAACACACGTATTTCTTTTGTTATACACTTTATAAGCCTTACTATGTGAAGAATATCCCAAGAATACTCCCTCATCACTTCTGGGATAAAACTTACCTAGGGAGTCCTTGCCATTGTTGTGCACAAAGAACTTACAACCAAAAGCCCTAAGATGGGATATATTGGGCTTTCTCCCTTTAAGTAACTCATAGGGAGTCTTCTCTACAAGTGGTCTAGTCATGCACCTATTTATGATATAACATGCAGTGTTTACAACTTCTGCCCAGAAGCTATGAGGTAGTTTACTAGAAAGAAGCATAGTCCTGGCCATATCTTCAAGTGTCTTATTTTTTATTTCAACCACTCCATTTTGTTGTGGAGTTCTAGGGGCAGAAAATTTATGATCTATGCCATGCTCATCACAAAATTCAGCAAATTTGGCATTTCAAATTCAGTGCCATGATCAGACCTAATTGATGCAAGTTGATTTCCTAATTGTTTCTGTATTTTTCTAACATAAGAAATAAACATGTCAAATGCTTCATCTTTAGATGTTAGAAACAATGTCTAGGTAAATCTAGAATAGTCATCAACAAGCACCATTACATATCTCTTACCACCTCTGCTTAATGTTCTCATAGGACCACATAGGTCCATATGGACCAGTTCCATCGTCCTGGTGGTACTTATCATTTTCTTGCTTTTGAAAGATGATCTTACTTGCTTCCTCCTTGCACAAGCCTCACAAACTTTGTCTTCCTTGAACTTAATGTTAGGGAGACCTATCACTAGGTCCTTGGAGACTAGTTTGTTGAGTTGATTTAAACTAGCATGGCCAAGTCTTTTGTGCCAAAGGAGAGGATGATTGTCCAACACACTTAAACACGTTAGTTCATTTTCAGACAGAGTGGACAGATCTATGATATAGATATTATTCACCCTCTTTCCCTGTAAAACAATCTTGTCAGTGATAAGATTAATTACAAAGCATTTTGTAGAAGCGAATGCAACTAGGTTATATCTGTCACACAGTTGTGACACGCTGATTAGGCTATATTTCAAGCCATCTATCAAGTAAACTTTCTCAATGGAACGCGTGTCATCCTTACCTACCTTACCAACCCCAATAATTTCACCTTTCTTCCCATTTCCAAAGGAGAAATTTCCTCCTTTGAGTTTTTCAAGTGAAAGGAACTGTTCCTTGTTCCCTGCCATGTGTTTTGAGAAGCCACTATCCATGTATCATATTTGACTGGTCCCTTTCACTTGAACCTACAAAATAAAATCAGGGATTAGTGTTAGGAACACAAACTAGTTTGGGGCCCTTTCTATAAGAGAAAAGATGAATTAATTCCCTTTTTGCCCAATTTGGTAACCAATTTTTCTTTCGTACAAAACTTTTATTCTTTTGACTGACCTGCTCTTTTGCATTGCATTCAATTTTATAGTGACAGGTCTTACCACAGTGGGTACAAATTTTTTTCTCAGGAAGAGTGAGGTACTTGCTTTTGGGATCCCATTTAGGCAGTTGACTCCCAAAGCCAAGTCCTCTTCTGTTGCTACTGTGATTTTCCTGTAGCCATGTTAAAGCATCAGAGGATTTATTCCATTTGCATGTTCTGTCCAGTTCATGCTTAACCTTACCAAGTTCCTCCTTCAACACTCTTATCTGTTCATCTTTCTTATACAACTCATCCTTTAGTCTTCCTACATTTTCTTCTAAGATGAGTTGAGAGTTGTCAGTTGTCTTCTTACTGGTTCCTAGTTTCAGTTTTAAATTTTCAGATTTTAACTCTAGGACATTTCCTTCAAGTGGATGAACCTGGTTCTTAGAGCAGTGTTTTCACTCACAGATTCACTTACTCTGAGTTCCAGGTTCTTACACTTTGCTTTTAACATTACACACTTCTTAGACAACTGTTCCTTCTCTTTATTTATTTCTTCAGAATCATCAATGAAGTCAAGTAATAATTCAGAGAGTTTTTCTTTGGATAGGAACTTAATCTTGTTTTTGAGATGAGATATACTTACCTCTGATTCCTCATCTGATTCACCAATTTCCATGAGTGCTTGCTCATCTCCATCTTCATCATCTGATTCTTCATATGAACTTTCTCCCCATGCAGCAACCATAGCTTTTGTTGATGTTGTGCTTTTCTTGGGATGAACCAGTTCCTTATTCCGATTCCTTCGTTCATATCTTTCCCTTTTCCATTCAACTTCCCACTGAGGACAGTTCTTGATGTGATGATCAGTTTTTTCATATGTGTAGCATCCCTCGTTGGTGGGTTTTTCTGGTGTCTTTGCCTNTACTCTCCCAAGAGATTGGCAGAACCCTTGTCAAAATCTTTTCAACCTTGTCTTCTTCAAGGATAGTCCTTCCAAGAGATTTTAGTTCATTTGTCAGAGTAGTGAACCTAGTGTACATCTCTTGGATGGTCTCTCCTTCCTTCATAGAGAAATTCTCATATTGAGAATATAGTAATGTACCTCTGGATCTTTTCACTTGTGCAGTTCCCTCATGAGCCACTTGCAAAGTGTCCCAAATTTCCTTGGCAGTGGTGCAACTTTGAATTTTGTTGTACGCATCTGGACCAAGTCTACACACGAGCCACTTCTTGGCCTTGGCATTCTTTTCCCATTTTCTGAAGTCTTTAGCAGTGCAGTCAACTCTTGTCTTTGGAACATCTACTCCTTCAGTAGTCTTCTTCATGTTGGCCAAAGGACCGTCAGTGACTATGTCCCAAAGTTCATAGTCTTCTCCAACTAAGTGATCATTCATCCNACTAGAATTCGGATGCAACTCTTCCTTGGTGGAAGAGTTCTAGTTGATCTCAACTGCCTAGATCCTCTTCTATCTTGATTATGTCCTTACTGAATAAGGAGTCCATCTCCCTATCAATTTGCAACCTTTTCGATCAGGAGATATATCTTCAGATCACTGATTGTGCTTATCTCCTGTTTATGATCACCTCATGTGCCATTAACTCTACATGTCTATGTCTCTAGTGATGGACCTGGTTCAACTCTGAGTTCATTTGTCAATCTTCAAAACCATTCAGCTTCTTGATCCAACATTCCGTTTTGCAGTCATGTCACGCATCGGCGTATGGCGGACATTTTGGAGGAGTCAGGATGGCCGCGAAAGTTCTAGAAGCAGGTTTCTACTGGCCAAATGTGTTTATGGATACACATCTATGGGTCAAGGTCTGTGATGAATGCCAGGGAACCAGGAACATTTCCCGCCACCATGAGATTCCCATGAACCCCATTCAGGAGGTTGAAGTGTTCGATGTTTGGGGAATAGACTTCATGAGCCCCTTCGTCAGTTCCTATGGCAATAAGTACATACTTGTTGCTGTAGATTATGTGTCCAAATGGGTGGAAGCTGCATTAATCCCTACCAATGATGCAAGGGTGGTTATTGGATTTTTGAAGAAGAATATATTCACCCGTTTCGGCACCCCGAGGGCCATTATCAGTGATAGAGGCACTCATTTCTGCAATAGAGCCTTCAAGAAATTGCTTGAGAAATACAATGTACGCCACAAGGTGGTAACTCCATACCATCCTCAGACCAATGGTCAGGTTGAAGTGTCAAATAGAGAGATAAAGAGTGTGTTGACCAAAATTGTGAATGCCACAAGAACAGATTGGCGAAAAAGTTAGATGACGCACTCTGGGCCTATAGAACTGCTTTCAAAATACCAATTGGCATGCCGCCATACAAGTTGGTGTTTGGAAAGGCCTGTCACTTGTCAGTGGAGTTAGAACATAGAGCTTGGTGGGCTCTGAGACAATTGAATCTAGACATGGAAGCTTTGGGGACGAATAGAGTCACGGAATTGCATGAGCTGGATGAGTTCCGATATCTTGCTTTTGAGAGCATCAGGTTATACAAAGAAAGAATGAAGAGGTTGCATGACAAGAACATTATTGAGAAAAATTTTCAAACGCGGAGATATGGTGTTGCTTTACAATTCAAGATTAAGGCTATTTCCGGGTAAACGCAACTCACGATGGTCTGGACCATTTCGTGTGGTTGAAGTGCTCTCTTCAGGTGCTATAAAGATTGCCTCAGAGAAAGACTCTCGCACATTTAGAGTCAATGGGCACATATTGAAACCATATATGGGCATGGATGAAGTCAAGGAAGTTTCAGTGATCCATTTGACTGAGCCCCAGAGGTCGAACGAACCTTAAATGCGCTCATCTGCATCGTGCCGCGACGTTAAATCAAGCGCTTCGTGGGAGGCAACCCATGTTTTCTTTTGTTTCTCTTTTTGTTTTGTTGTTGTACTTGATGTGTATTATACTAACCCATTTATTAGTGTACATGGCAAGATTGGTGCATAAAGGGAGAAGTCGGGTCAAGAACCAACTCCAGAAAGGTGAAAAATAAGAAGAAAAAAAAATTCAAAAACTCGTGACTGCGACCGCGGTGGGACCGCGGCCTGGGCATGGCAGATCATGAACATTCTGTTTTTGGTCACCGCAGCCGCGGTCGGGACACGGACCGGGCGCGGTGATTGATGAATCCACTGTTTCTCTTTTCTTTTTCACCGCGACCGCGGTTCGAACGCGAATCGGGCGCGGTGGAATGATGTGCTTCTGCCCGTCGCCAGGTAAGTTGTAAATTTTTTATTCTATTTTATTTTCTCTTTTCTTTTTCTCTTCTAAACCAATTAAAACTAAACCTACCCCTACCCCCCCCCCCCTCCCCACACACTTCCCCCAAACTCTTCTTACTCTTAACCCTAACCTTCACCCCACACATCTGTTCTTCCTTCTCTCACTCACAACACAACTCCTCTCTTCATCCTCTCTCTCACTTCCATTTCGCCTCATCCCCATCTCCCATACAATCCAAATTTCTCCCTATTTCTCCTCTCTCAACTCTACAAGTCTCAGGTATGTCATGCTTCTTCCTCTTCTCTTTTTTATTTCTCTTTTGCAATTGTAATTATAGAAGTGTTGTAGTATGTAGAGTAAATTTTTTGGTTTCTTTTCTTTTTTTTTTAGTTGGTAATGTGTAGAATATGGTAGAAAAGAGCATGATTTTTTTGTGTTGAAATTGATTGTGGTGGGATGGAGTATTTGTAGTGATTGTGGTTGATTTGGGGGAGGGTTTGTACTTCCATGGGCTAATTGTATGAAACCATATCTCCATGCACACTAGGTTCTTGTGAAATTTCCTCATTGAGCTATAATTGTTAATGTGACCACGGGGTTGGTGAAGTCTGAGTAACCACCCGGAGATCACACAAGCCAAACCCTCACTAATAGTAGCCCTTGTTTTGTCAGGTAAAATGCATCAATAAAGTAAGAGACGTGCCACGGGTTCCTCCGCCAGTGGACCAGGAGGTTCATCCAGAGCTCGAGCTCAGGCTAGTTCGAGCTAGTTTGAAAGCACCCGGTTTTTCTCCAAAGCGGCTCAAGATAGGTTTAATGCAAAGACATCCAAGAAGCCGGTGCCTGAAGTATACATTGTAAGGCATGCCTTGCGAGTATGCCCAAGTATCTACGAAGAATTGAGGAGACGTCAGCTGGACATCTTCTTTGCTGAGCCGGAAGAGGGAAATGTAATGCTGTCAGGGAATTATATGTTAATTTCCCGGACCATGTTGATAGGGTTGTCACGGTACAGAACACCCCAGTGAATGCGTCTCTTGAGGCCATCCAGCGAGTGTACAGGTTGCCGGTTTTCACTAGAGAGACAGACTATTACCAAGATTATCAGAGGTCGCCTGTCACGTGGAACCTAATTGCTTAAACAATCTGTGTAGCTGGCCGGGATCCAATATGGACAAAGACAAGAATGACCCTGAACTCCCAATCTCTCACTTGGTAAGCTAAATGTTGGCTCACGATTATCAACAGTCATTTGCTGCCATCCAGCAATACTACAGATGTTAATGCGCCAAGAGTAGCGGCGATTTGGTATTTTGTAAACCACCACGATTTTGACGTGGCCCGGCTCATTCAGGATGAAATGTTCATTCGCTCCACGGAGACAAGAAAAGGGTTCTACGTCCCTTCCCTAGTCACCAGGCTGTGTCGTGCTTCACAAGTTCCTGAAAATCCCATAGTAGATGGGAAGTTTCCATTAAAAGCCCCATTCAGGGCTAGCAAAATAAAAGCTGGAAAAGATCAGGTTGGGGCGGATGATGATGCCCATGATGATGATGATGATGAGGGGTCTATGCATGCCTCTGCCCCACCAGTGCAGGTTGCTGATGAGGCGGGCCTATCTCAGGCCCGCCGGAGTACTCGGATGACAGCCTTGGGGCAGGATATGGCTGGCTTACACACTTCGGTCGATGACATGGGTGCTCGAGTTGACACTTTGGCTACTCAAAGTGCTAGGTCAGAAAAGAAAACCATGGGCTGGCTAAGAGCACTAGGACGAGCATGTCACCTCGATCCTGGCACCGTCTCCGATCAGGACTGAGCACCAGGGAACTCATCTTACCTTACTTTGCTTTAATTTCCTTGACATGGGGACATGCCAAATTTTTAAGTGTGGGGTGGGGGATGGTTGTTGTTGTTGTACACTTGTATAGATTGTTTGGTATTTTGGTTTGCTGTTAATTAACTTCGATTGGCCCGAAGATGGACACCTCTCGACGGTTCTCTTGAGGTACTTAAGTCGAACAAAAAAAAAAGATTTTCTGTTGTTAGGTAGTGTATCAACTCCCCCTTGATTTTTTTTTAAACAACGGTTCTTTTCCAAGGGTTTCCATTTGAACTGGGTGTAGTTAGTTTTTTTTCTTGTTAGTTTAGGAATTTTTGGGCGAGGAAATAATAGTAATAGGACCCCTTAACTCCGTAGTACCTTGAATATTTATTGCCTTAGCATAACACTTAAGCTCATTAGTTTCACACCTCCTTTTCCTCCAAAGGGTTGGGATACTGGAGTTTATCCAATTGAAGTGACATAATCGAATTAGGATTATTTAATTTATTTTTAAAATCGCCATTTGGGATAATTGTTATGGTGTCCCAAGTCACCGATTTATTTTAAATCCCGAATCGAGGAAAGTTGACTCCGTTTAAAGTCTGCGAACTAGAAAATCGGGTATGAAATTTTGTTAACCCGGGAGAAGGTGTTAGGCACTCCCGAATTCCGTATTTCTAGCACGGTCGCTTAGTGATTCATACTTGGCTTAAATTTTTTATTTACTCATTTTTAGGACCTAGGTATATTTTTACCTTTTACCACTTTTAAGAAATTATCCTGAGACGAGTCACGCGTACGTGTACTCATCTTTATTCAGCATACTAAAAATCATGCAACGCATACGTGTACATCGTCAATAGCCCTTAACATTAAAATTATTTGGCCAAAAGACACACGAACGTATACCTTGGTTTAATTTTGAAAATCGGCACTAAATCATGTCACGCGTACGTGTACACAATTTATCACACTTTATCATTTAAGAGAAGTTTGACCAAATGTTATAATTTGGGAATCGTAATTATGTCACGCGAACGTGTACAGAATCACGATAATTTATTATTAATCGTGTCTAAAGTAGTTTTTACGAATATTCATTTTTATGACGTACTTGTGTCACGCGAACGTATACATAATCACGATAATTTGATTAAATGCGCGCCTAAAAGCATTTCTACGGATGTTTGTGATTTATTAACGGTCTAAGCATACCAAAACTAACAAATTTTATGAAAAATATAGCTAAGGTAATAAATCATAATGGAAACACTAACTATACAGAAACATAAAATCAATATGAAAATGAAAATCTAATATCTAATATCTAAGCTACACCCAGGACCAACAAAAAAGCTTGACTTATAAGAAATAATTTGGTAGGCACAATGGAAGCACAACAACCAAAAAGGATATTCCAAATGTTATAACGAAAATTAGAATCAACACTTACATAAGAGATGAAACAAAAAGGCCTTGAAAATCTACTACATGGTCCTTTTGAGATGAATTGTCTTCAAGCATCTCCCATTGTTCTTCACTTAGATTTAACCTTTCAACTTCACCATCAACATATACGACCGTGTGTCTCTTTTTCACTGGATCAACAGAAGAAATAGCTGCTGGTTTTTTTTTTCCAGGGAGATGGGGATGAGGCTCTTAGCTTATGTTCTCTTCAAGAACAAGATCGAGAGGGGTGAGGTGTTGCTACCGTTTTTAGCTTTTCAATTTCCGGTTCCCCCTTTTCAATATTTGATTTTAGTATTTATATAGAAATTCTATATCCCTAACTAAATGTCCATGAAGATGAAGAGTGGGGATGTTGGGAAGATCATGGGTATGTGATGTGGGGGATAGGTGAGGGTAAGGCATGAGTGAAGTGGAGAAGTTGGGTGTTATTATTTTTTTTAAAATATTTTTATATAGTATTATATATATATACACACACACACACTAACCAACTTACTTTTATATTTAAAAAGAAATTATATAAATAAGAAAACTCACTATTTTCACTAAAGTTTAAATTATGCTAAAAAAAATACTACTATAACTTACATTTAAATTAGAAGAAAC
>ML383553.1:0-23026 GCA_005239525.1 Nicotiana knightiana | reverse complement strand
AATAAATAATAAAAAAAAAAAAAAAAAAATAAATATTATTTTTTTTTTTTTTTTTTTTTTTTTTTTTTTTTTTTTTTTTTTTTTTTTTTTTTTTTTGCGTTTAAACTAGTATGTTATTTTTATATGGACTAAGATATTACTGTTCTAAAAAATATGTAAAAATTGAAAAATCATTATTATTTGTTGATAAAAATGTTAATAAATTTATTTTACTGTTTTATATGTATTTTCGTGAATGTTTTGTGATTAAAATGTATTTGTTGTATTTATCTAGTTCAGATAATTTATTTGCTTAAAGACTAGTGCCCTTTTAGCGTAGTAAAATATAGAGCCTTTTAGCGTAGAATCCCTGTAGTTTAAGTATATCTTATACTGATAGATCAAAACATCTGTCCAATTTTAAAAAATTAATTATTTAATTTACAAAACAAACATACAAAATTATGAAAATATTAAAATTGACACACATAAGAATTCAGGATAGCATGGTGCTACTGGGCCTCAAATATCGATCTTGGAACTCATACGTATATACTATGTCCAATTAAATATGATAAAAATAATTATTTAATTTACAGATGAAACATACAAAATTACGAAAATAATAAAATTGATACATACAAGAAATCAGGATAGATTGATGCTACTGGGCCTCAAGTATCGAGCCTGGAACCTATATGTATATATTCTGTCCAATTAAATATGATAAAATTTACAGATGAAACATACAAAATTACGAAAATAATAAAATTGACACATACAAGAAATCACGATAGATTGGTGCTACTGGGCCTCAGATATCGAGCCTGGAACCCATACATATATACTCAATCCAATTAAATATGATAAAAAATAATTATTTAATTTACAGATAAAAGATACAAAATTACGAAAATAATGAAATTGACACATACAAGAAATCAGGATAGATTGGTGTTACTGGGCATCAAGTATACCTGTCCAACTAAATATAATAAAAAATAACTATTTAATTACAGATCAAACATACAATTAATATTGTTTAATTTACAGTAGACGACATGGACGTGCTACCTATGCATCCCGGAGCTGTCTCCGATGAGCTATTAGTGTTACAAGGCGATCATAGGTGCGCCTACATATGGGAGGGATAGCTACTGGCCCATACTCTCCGCACTAGGAGAGTGGACGACTTGTGGGATTTTATGAAGGACAGAGTTCTCCATCCCCATGTAGTCCAGCGCCTGCGGGATACAGGCTTCTACATGATATTTGGGATCGGGCGTCTGCAGCTCGACTGGTCTTTGATCACGGCCCTGATAGAGCGGTGGCGACCGGAGATGCACATTTTCCACCTGCCCATTGGTGAGTCCACCATCACGCTGCAGGACGTGGAGGTTTTTATGTAGGTTGCCCGTTGATGGACTGCCCATTGCATTGCCTTAGGGCATGAGGATGCGTGACCAATATTTGGACATGCTGTTGCAGTTCACTGGCTTCAGGCCACATGATGAGACTGCATACTCAGGGGCCAGTCGCATGAGTTTGACAACTATTAGACAACATTTGGAGATATTTCACCCCGACATCACCGACGAGACAGATGATCTACATATTCATCGGTATACGAGGTTGCTGCTGCTCCTTCTGTTTGGTGGGGTCTTGTTCCCAAATACTTCGAGGAACCTAGTCAGCTTGTGATTTCTTCATCATCTTCAGCTGCTAGATGATTTACCCCAGTACAGCTGGGGTGCTGCTGTTCTTGCCTACATGTACAAGCATCTGTGTCGGGCAAGCATGGGCACCCAGCATAAGGTATGTGGATTTTTGCCGCTTTACAGGTGACAACATATTCGAATACCTCTGTTCATTCATTCCAATTCTATCTAGTCAAAATTTATCTTAAACTTTACGTCAACTTTGTATGTTAGGTTTGGGCCTGAGAGCGGTTCCTGCAGTTGCAGCCACCTCTACCACCATTACCTCTGGATGTACCACCACAGTTTCTCCCTCTAGCTAGGAGGTGGGTTCTCCGGCGTGGATATGTACGAGATTACGATGCTCGGCATAATCTCCCCCTTTGCAGGGATGTGTTGGATATGCTTGAGGGTGCATAGGTAAATGTGTACCTAAACTTACTTGGTATAGCTTCACATGTGTTGCACATACTCACGTTTTCTGTTGTTATTTGATAGTTCATCTGGACGCCATACAGTGACGACTTGATAGTTGGCCTGCCCGATTATTGCTCAATTGACCGACTTATTTGGAGCACTTCCGTCCCGCTGATGTGCCTCGATATTGTAGAGTATCATGCCACGAAGCCGGGTACTTCGACAGTTTGTTTGTCCGTAGTATATACCGAGGGGGCCTACATGGGAGGCTACACATTTACAACGGGATGATCGTTCCAGGGTGGACGACGCATATGTAGCATGGCTAGAGGCGCAGGTCCATACTTAGGACCAACGAACTGACCTGATTCCACCCTTCACAGATCCAGACGGAGACTATTCAGCTCTATATGCCTGGTACCACCGCGTTACCCTAATTTATGTCGGGAATCCCATTCATCAAGCTGGCGATCGGTATGTTCCATACACCGGCGGCACGAGGCCCTGGTATGTTTTCTATTATTATTAATTATACAACTGTAACTTAGTGCAATATCTATAGTTTATATTTTATATGTTGTGCAGGATATTGGACTACATATAGTCTACCAGATGGGACTGCAGATGCAGCATCATGCCGGCGAGGAAGCGGCTGCTTTGCACGATTACGGCCGGCAGCTTGCAAGGGTGGATGTCCGGACACTGGAGCGAGCTCGAGAGGACAAGTTCTTGGGACACGACCCTGCTTATGTGGCACAAGAGAAGTACCAGCGAGGCGGGGGTGTCGCACGAGGTGGGGGTGCCCCTCGAGGTGTGGGTGCCCCACGAGGCAGGGGTGCCGCACGGGGTCGTGGTGGGAGGCGAGGAGGTGGTCCCCAGCAAGGGGGTGTGGAGGCCCCTGTTGATGATGTTGATGCTGATCTACCGGGTGACCTACATGAGCCGCACGAGTATCCCAACAGCATGCCATCATACAACCTTGGGATGCAGCTCACTCCAAGGACTTCGCAGGTGACCCCGTCAGGTCCATTATTGATCACGGGCACGGACCTTTCCGGAGAGGATTGGAATTCATACTTCCCAGCCCCATCGACCGCTGCTGAGGATCCGCCGACCCGATATTTGGATAGTAGGTGCCAACTGAGTTATGGCTCATCATCATAGGCGCAGGTATGGTTTTATTAGTATTAAATTTAAATTTGTTTTTACTTTTCTCATTTATTTTCCATAACTTTATTAATTTTCTTATTAAGGTTTCATCCCCACCCGTCACGGAGGCCCCTTCGTGCGATGCTGACATTGCTGTGATGGATAATTATATTTAGGAGCCCGACGAGACCATGATAAGACAATCTAAATTATTGTGACTTAATATATACTTTCCTATACTTAGCTGACTTATTCTTCTGTAGGTTTCTACTGGACCGACGACCCCTTCTACTGATCCAGCCATCACCACTGATGATCATGTTGCAGCGCATCCTGCTATAAAGAGACGATGTGATTAGGATGATCCTGATAGCGTAGCTGGGCGGGATGGGATGCGCCTCAGGCCAGCAGGTGTGTTGAAGCACACAGAATGTGGGACGCATTGATTTTTTTTTTCCGTATTTTATATAAATATTATTTTATGTAAATAATAACAATAATTTTTATTGTATACGGCTATAATCGGAGAGCCCTATTTTACGGTCGTTTTGACGCTTAGAAGGCTCGAAGGCCCGAGTTTCGGCATCGAGGGGTATATCGAAGGTCCTCGACCTCGAGGCAGTACAAATCGAAGGTCAACATGGAAAGGCGGGAAATTTCCAAGGGGCACGTGGTCAAAGTTGAAAAAATACACAAAATAGTACAAGCCCGTACCGCGTCATTAAATGGTTGTATCAGCCATATCTCTTAGCATTAATTACACATGTACTATGTTGGGATTTCCCCTCATATATAAAGGGGACCCTTGTCACTTTGTAACACACATGATATATAATACAAGAACAAGAACATCCTTTTCTCTCTGAGTAAAACATTCTCTACAGCAGCTTCATTAATTTATTTCTTCTCATTTATTGGGTTCTTGAATTATTCTTCATTTATTACTTGTTATTGATCATAAATAGGCCATTCTTAAGGCTCTCAACACTCTTATACTGTTATCGATAGCCCCTAGTCAAGCTTCTAAGGGCTCAACCCCGAGGCCCTTCCGACCACCCTCGAGACCGGCCTCTTCGGTACCCAGTTTGCATAATCTCGTTTCCTTTTGCTCTTATTTCATTTTTCTCACTTCACACTCAGCATCTACTGCCTAAACAACCGGTATAAAAATAGATCACGTATTTTTAGAACCACATAATCAAATATAATTGTAATTACCATTTTCAAGGTAAACAGTTTGGCGCCCACCGTGGGACTAAAAATAATAGTGATTATTTTAGTGTTGGTTTTCTAAAACACAAGTTATTATTCACACTTTTTCTTGTCCAAGAATCTTCAATTTCAGGTCAGAAAATGTCTAACTCGGTAAACGCTCATGAAAACAACGGTCCTGAGGACCACAGAGAGAATGGCGCAGCTACTTCAGGTGCCGGTGTGCCACCGCAAAACCCTGAAGGGGCACCAATGCAAATTCATGTCGATGAAGGCTCACACAACGCTCAATATGTCGATGTGAGATCTCTTACAGACGGAAGCGTTCGTGAAAAAGACCAGCGTGAAGCACAGGGAACCCCAGCTCAAAGGGAAAGGGAAGTTAGCCTTCATGTTATTTTTGAAATGTTGCAAGCACACAGGTGGCTATTGCTCAGCTACAAAACCGTCAGAGAACCCCAAGCACAACACCACCAGAAACGGCTCCTCGAGTCGAACAAGCGCCGGAAAGATCGAGTAATAATGGGTCAGCATCCGACCGCGCCATTATAAAAATGCTCGAAGACCTCGCAAAGAGGATTGAATTGGGCGAAAAGAAAATATAAGCTAACGACAAAAAAGTGGAGACCTACAACTCGAGGGCCGATCAGATCCCAGGTGCACCCCCGATTCTGAAAGGTGTAGATTCAAAAAAGTTTGTGCAAAAGCCATTACCATCAAGTGCAGCTCCGATGCCTATCCTGAAGAAGTTTAGAATGCCCAATCTCCCGAAGTACAGCGGAATCTCGGACCCAAATGATCATATTACTGCCTACACTTGTGCTGTGAAAGGGAACGACCTGAGAGACAAAGAGATTGAATCCGTTCTATTGATAAATTCGGAGAAACTCTATCCAGAGGGGCCATGATGTGGTATCATAACCTTCCCCCGAACTCGATAGATTCATTTCATTGATGGCGGGCTCTTTTGTGAAAGCACATACTGGTGCCATCAAGGTCGCTACAAGGAAATCTGATGTTTTTAAAATCAAGCAAAAGGAGAATGAGATGTTAAGGAAGTTCGTGCCCCGTTTTCAATTGGAACGGATGGAATTACCACCGGTCACTAACGATTGGGCGTTACAAGCCTTCACTCAGGGCTTGAATGAGCGAAGCTCGATAGCTTCAAAACAGCTGAAGCAGAATTTAATCGAGTACCCCGCCATAGTTTGGGCGGATGTGCACAACAGGTACCAGTTGCAGATCAGGGTCGAGGATGACCAATTGGAAGCCCCTCGGGCTTGGTGTATCCTATCAGAGTCTTAGAAAAGGAATCGAGACCTCCAGAAAGAGAGCCAAGGCCAAACAAAGAAAGGTATCAACCGTATGTAGAAAATCGGAGAAATATCCCGAGACGTAACGTACCTCAAAGCGACCAAAGGATGGACCGAGGACAGAATCCTCAGGGATTATTGAACAAAGTAGGGTTCGACAGGCACACAAGGCCGGTATAGGCACCCCGACTATTTGAGTACAGCTTCAACATTGATGTTTCAGACATCGTATCGGCCATAAGTAAGATCAGGGATACCAGATGGCCGAGACCGTGGTATTAGATCCTTCGCAGAGGAACCCCAACTTGATATGTGAATACCACGATACCCACGGTCATAGGACCGAAGATTTCAGATAGCTTCGAGAAGAGGTAGCCCAACTAATCAGCAAAGGCACCTTCCGGAATTCCTCAGCGACCGAGCTAAAAATCAATTTCGGGAAAGAGAGGCAAACAAGAAAAATGAAACAGAATCACCACGACACGTCATCCACATGATTATTGGTGGAGTTGACGTCCCTCAGGGACCCATTTTTAAGCAAACGAAAGTATCCATCACCAGGGAAAAGGGAACTCGGAGCTACATACCTGAAGACGCCCTTTCCTTCAGCGAAGAGGACATTGAGACCTTATCTCAACCTCATATTGACGCACTGGTAATTTCTTTTATTTTCAATAAATTTCAAATTAAACGTGTGCTCGTGGATCCAGGTAGCTCGGCCAACATAATTCAGTCGAGGGTGGTAGAGCAACTCAGGTTGCTCGACCAGATTTTACCTGCCTCTCGAGTCCTCAATAGATTCAACATGACAAGCGAAACAACGAAAGGGGATATCATCCTCCCAGTCAACGTGGCCGCCATAATTCAGGATACCAAGTGTCATGTCATCGAAGGTGACATGAGGTACAATGCATTGCTTGGAAGGCCATAGATTCACAATATGAGGGAGGTGCCGCCAACCCTTCATCAAATGATGAAATTTCCTACAAAAGACGGAGTAAAAATAGTATACAGAGAGCAGCATGTAGCGAAAGGAATGTTCGCAGTGCACAATGTGGCACCGACACCTTCTACATCGAAAAAGCCAGAAAAAAAAGCAAACAACCGAGCAAAAATCACGAACTACATCCTCGTAGGAACAAAGGACCGTGCCGCTTCCTTGGATTAAATAACCAAAGCACATAGAGGCTAGAACACCATCACAGCTAAGGTACAACCCCCCCCCCCCCCTCTTTTTTTTTCTTTTACACTTTATGCTAACATGCGTGCAGGTGTTCGATTGAAAGAAGTCGAAGCACCCCCCATCTTGAAGGCCTTAGGTTTTAAAGCATGTGTTGCACTCTTTTTCCCTCACTTCGGATTGTTTGCCAAAAGGGTTTTACCGGCGAGGTTTTTAACGAGGCAACATCCATATGCTACCTAAGGAGAACTCACCAAGTATTCAAGGCTTCTCTTCGATCAACCTCGAATGCTGAGGGGCATCCCCCCCAGGAGATCACTGAAATATGCCAAAGAGGGTCTCGACAAGAGAATGATGTATCAGACCAAACGATCGAATGGACCGTGTCCGCATAGAATAATTGAATCCTCGATGGTAAAAACATGTATACTTGTAACAAGTAATCAGAGAAGTACCTTCTATCATCAAAACATTTTGCACATCAAAGAAGTTTGCTATTTTTACAAGAGACAGCCCTAGGGCCAAAAATTTATCAAGCACTCAGGAACTGTCCTCGACAGTCACTCCATCGAATCACCAAAAACTCGAAGCCATAAGAACTCAGGGCCTGCAACTTCAAGCTCATAATCCCTCCTCGAGGCAATATCAACTCCGAATCGAGGACTGTCCTCGATAGTCGGCTCATCAAGTCATCTAACTTGAAGTCGTAAGACCTCAGGGTCGGCAACTTCAAACTCGTAATCTGTCCATGAGGCAACATAAAAACTTTAAGACCTCAAGCAAGGCATGTACAAATTTGTAAGACTTTAAACAAAAGTCATAATCCCCATATCAAAGTCAAGGCTATATATCGAACTTGTAAGACCCAAAAAGCATACCGTCGATATAGACGTCGTGGCTATCTCACTCGGGGACTGAAAGGCTACGGCCAAATACAATGACCACCGTCATTAGGCTCCGTCCAAACTAACACGACTCAGAGACATCTGACTGTTGCCATAAAATCACATGCCTCCAATTACTTCAAAAAGAACTGGTTAAAGGTCGTACCGACCTAAAGCGTAAGAGCCCAAGTCGCCAGCTACATCAAAGGTCATATCGACCTAAAGCGTAAGAGCGCAAGTCGCAAGCTAGTTGTATCGACCTTACGCATAAGAGCCCAAGTCTCTAGCTACAGGTCATACCGACCCAAAAGCGCGTTAGGGCCGATTTGAAAACTTGAGGGCCGTTGAGCTCGAGTCGAAATTTGACTCGGAGACAAAGCCCAAAATGGTAACTAAAAGCGCATCAGGGAAAAAAAGTGTAAGAGCCCAAGTCACCCGCTACATTAAAAGTCGTATCGACCTTATGTGGAAGAGCCCAAGTCGCTAGCTACAGGTCATACCAACCCAAAGAGCCTCACGGCGATTTGAAAACCTGAGGGCCGTTGAGCTCGAAACAAAACCCTACTCGGAGGCTAAGCCCAAAATGGTTAACTAAAAGCGCCTCAGGTCCAAATAGCATAATAGGCCAAGTCGTCCGCTAAATTAAAATTTGTATCCACCTTATGTGTAAGAGCTTAAGTCTCCAACTACAGGTCATACCGACCCAAAGCGCCTCAGAGCCGATTTGAAATTCTGAGGGCCATTGAGCTCGAGTCGAAACCCGATTCTAAGATTAAGTCAAAAATGGCTAACTAAAAGCGTCTCAGGTCCAAAAAGCGTAAGAGCCCAAGTCTCCAGCTACACTGAAGGTCATACTGACCTAAAGCGTAAGAGTTCGAGTCGCCAGCTTAAAAAGCCTCAGAGCCAATTTATAACCCCAAGAGTTTTATCTCAAAGTCCAATTCATCGGGATAACTATCGACAAGCAAATCAAACCAAAGAATCTTTCATATATATATATATGTGCATTACAAATACATATTTACGACACTCCCACATGAGTCTTATGCAAACAAACAAAGCATAAAATCTAGTCTACTCTCGGGACCATCTCCCTCAAAGGCCCATCATACCAGCTCCCTTGGCGGCCTGCAAATATCAGCATCAACTCAAGAAGAAAGGAAAAACTTGGCGTCAATCTCGTCCGCCTCGGCCAGCTTTATCTCTTCCGAGAGATCAAAGCCCCTAGAAAGTATCTCTTTGAAGGTCTCCCTCCGATACTTGCATCGGGCATACTCATTGCCCCTCCTCTCTCTATTGAAAGATCCTCTCAGCTCAGCCCGAGCATCGATAACATCTTTCAAATAAATGGCCACCTTCTTAGCGGCCTTCGCTCGAACCTCTTCAGCTTCAGCTCGAGCATCCACGACCTCGGATTTCATATTTAGAAGATCAGTCTTGAGCTTGGCAATCCTGCTCGACTGAATTGAGCTATCTTCTCGGTGTTGCGAAGTTGTATCTCGAGGGTAGCAGCCTTGGCCAAAGCATTCCTTTGGGCCGCAACATGTGATCTTATCTATGCCTTCAATGCTTGGCATTCAGAACTAAATTTCCCGACTTTTCCCCAAGGTGCTCCAACACTTCTATCTTTCCCTGCAGCTGAAGCACCAAGGAATTAGTTCCCAAAAGCGAGAAAGGTAGCATGTACGCCTTCAGGGTAAGGGTTACCTGACACTCGAGATTGCTTTAACAATTCCGACTCTGATGCATCTCCACCCAAAGATGTATCAACTCTTTTGTCTTCTTATTGCAAAGAAGTTTGAGAGATTTTTCCTTACCCAAAGTTTCCCGCAATCGGATCTCACAGCGAAGCAACTCGAACTTGAGTTTGTCAAAAACCTACGAAAGAGAAACTTCAGTTCAAAGAATGAAGATTCATAGCTAAAAAGCTAGCAAGGACGATCAAAACTCACCTCCGAACAGAGACACTAGGCCTCCTTAAAAGTTGAACATCCATCTACTGGCCTGGACCCATCGGCCCCAGTTGAACCGCTCTCAATAGGGGTATTCCCACTCGAAACCTTACTTGGTTTGAGCGGCCCCTAGTCCCGAGCATCCCTCGAAGTACCTTCGAGGGCAGAAGCAAATGATAGTGGACGACTCTTGCTCCTTCTCTCTCGGGGAACCTCTTCTTAGAAATTAGAGGTCTCCGGCCTAACAGAATCGACAACTTTGAAAGGGCCCCCAGCTTGAGCCGTAGACAAAGAATCATCCTCACGAGGAGAACTGATGTCCGCAGAATGACTGACGTATATAAAGCTCTCCTCAGCAACGACATCTCCTTTATGTCTCTGAGAAGTCCCCGCCTCACTGAGAATATCCTCATCTGTAGGGGATCTTTCTCGCTTATTGTCCTCCCTCGGGTCTTCCCTCTCCCCGAAGGGGCACAGTCTTATTTGGGAAAACCAACCAACACATGCGGTGACAGAGTTAGTACACACAAAGGGAAATGTTCACCAAACGGGACACCACACGGCTCATACCGTGGTGCTTTGCTTCCCATCTGCCCTTCGAGAGGTCACGCCACTTGCGTTCGTCATATGTTGAGGAAGCTACCAGCCTCCGAGCATTTTCTGCAAGATCGGGGACCCCCCCGGCACCCATGGGACCGCTGAAAAAGAGAAAAAGGAACACTCTTATAAATCGATAAGAATAAAAGACACTAAGGTACGGCATGACAGTTACGTTTGAAGTTCCATTTTTTGGGAAATGGCAGGAACTCCACTGGAATGATATCGACGGTCCTAACTCAAACAAACCGACTCATCCATCCTCCGTTTCGGTCCTCATCATCGCTGATAATGAAAGGCCTGGTGGACCGGTGTCGTAACACAATCAGGACTCGACAATGCTGAGGCCAATATAGTCTAATAAGGTGGCTGAGGGTAAATTCGAGCTCCACCTTTTCGGTGAAATACCTCATCATCAGCATTATCCGCTAAAAGGATGGATGAATCTATGCCAGGGTGATTCGGTACCTTTTGCAGAATTCGAGCACAAGTCGGTCGAGGGGGCCTAATGTAAACGGGTACGTATACACGGTCAAGAATCCCTCTATATAAGTCATGACGTTCTCTTCTCGAGAGGGTATCTGTAGCATCACTCCCCCCCCCCAGCCACTGTCTCTCCTCACGGCCTCGAGGTGGTTTTCTTCTATCGATCGGACGAACCTCAAAGTATGCTCTTGATGGCCCGGGGCATCGAAGGGTTTCTCTAATGCAAAGTCTTTCTTTAGAGTGAAGCAGTATGAGGTCAGCTCACCATACGTCGACGGTGTACCACCGGCCATGCTAGGAGCAGAGGAAGAATTTCCCTCTTCTTGGTGAATAGATTCTGGCGCGACAACCATATCTACTCAAAATAGAGATAAATAGGAAGGATTGAAAGCAGTTTTCGCAAAAATGGGAAAGGGATGAGAAAGTTGAAAGGAAAGCTGAGTTTTTGCAAAGGTGCAAGAGTTAGAATGAAGAAGAAGCAAGAATATATATAGAGCGAAAGGTGGCAAACCAACTACTTGGAAGGCCTTTAAATTTCTGACAAAGTCGTCATAACATTTTGGGAAATGTACCGGTGGGACCACCTCGGTCACTTCACGGTCACGTCACATAAATGATACCGTCATAGGGTATTCAAGGGATCGAAGCTCGCATGACGACCTAGCCTCGAGAAGGTGTCTGATCTCAAGGGGATCTACTATTGCAAGTGCGAGTTCCGAGGAAGCTAAAAATTGAAGCATAAAAGATAATTGTTGCGTTAGTATTATGGGACAAAGTTTGTGCGATATGTGACAAAAGATATTCTATTTCAAAAAATATATTTACAAAGGTGTTTTTTACAAAAATTCCCCCGAAGGGTCCCATATACAGAAAAAGGAAAAAGCAAAAAAGGAAGAAAATCTACTCTTCGCCTTTGCCGTTGTCTGAGCCGGTTTCAGAGCCCTCATCCGATGATCTCAGCATTACCGTTTCCTCCTCAGGGTCCTGGCCTCTTCGATCTCGGCAGAGAGATCAACACCTTTGGCGCTCACTTCCTCGAGGGCTTGCCTCCTGGCTTGTGCACGGGCATAAGCAACTACCCGAGCCAGCTTCAGTTCGGCCTTCTCGGATATCTCCCTAGCCTGATCATTCGCAGCAGCAACATCTATATTGTATGAGGAGACATATTCATTAGCCTCAGACTTAGCCACAGATAGGGCAAGAGCCTCCTCCTGAGCACCTCGGAGAAGGTCTTGAACCGAGGATAGCTTCCCCCGAAGAACCTCCCTCTTCGAAGTCGCGACGTTATTCAGCCGAGCCAGCTCTAGGATTTTGGCATACTTGGACCCAACCTCCTCTCGAAGTCACTCCACCAGGGCGTCATTCTGCCTAATCTGAAAAATAGAAAGTTGGTCAATCAACACCGAGCATTGCAACTGAAGATAAAAGTGCGGGTACCGACGTACCTTCTCAGAGAAGTTGGCCCTCTCCCGAAGTGCTCTCTCCGAGCTTGCTCGAAGGTTGGTTAATTCCTCCTCTTTCAAGCGCATAAAGGCTCCAGCTCGACCGACTCTAACATAAACTTCTCAAGATCCTCCCCATGATGAGTCAACTCATCTTGCATCTTGTGGAAGGCTTAGTCATACAACTTCTTGACCGGCAATACAGAGAAGGGAAATCAGAAAACAAGAATAGAAAATCAGAGAATAGCATATTATTTCTCAAAGTCACCTGCTTTTGGAGCCTGTCAGCTTCCTCGAGAGCAACTGGGTCATCAACATCGGTCTCCTCATCTACCCCCTCGGAGTAGTCTTTAAATGCACCATCCTCTCCACGATAGATCTCTAGACCGGAAACACCCATAACTTGAGCATCCCGTATCTCCCCTGGAGAAAATGACGGGCCCGAACGAAGTCCGCCAGCAATATCAGCCTCCATAGAGGCTTCTTCCCGACCTCGGAAAGCTCCAGTAGCAAGCCCCCCGAGCTCCTCAACATGGATTGTGCCATGTCCGATGAGCGTATCGGGGACTACGGCCAAACCCTCCTCGAGGGTCTCCTCTACGAATGGCGGGTCCACATCGGCCGCCTCTAAATTAGCGGACGATCGCTCAACAGCTCTCGAAGCATCAACGCTTTGTTTTGCCCTTTGTACCAAAGTTTAGGCATCATCGCTCTCTTCCTCGGCCCGTAAGCTCTCGGCGGCTGTCGAGGACAAGACCGTGGCATCAGCCCTAGGCTTCTGAGCCTTTGGCCTCTTTGATTTTGGAGACTCCGCTGAGGCCTCTTTCTTCCTTTTCTTGCCCTTGGTGGTCCTTAGAGCCTCTTCCTCACCAAGCGGGGGAGGCCTTATCAACACACCTTCACCAAGTCCTGCACAAACATGTTATGTCAAAAAATGTCACCATAAAAAATTCATAAGAAGAATGAAAAAACAAAAGCAATAAGAGCGTACCATGGTTCTTAGCCTGCCATTGTGTTTTGGCCAGCTAACGCCATACGTGTTTGTTCTATGGGAAAGCGGAGTCTAAATGTTTGATCCACCCCCGAAGGTCCTGAACGGCACTAGGAAACCAAACATTGGTTGCACAATTAGAAGAAAATCAGTCGAAAGAGAAAGAGACAACAAAGCATGCCCAATTCAGGGGTACTTACGTTTCATATTACATTCCTTCGAGAATGGCATTCCATCAGCAGGGATGATTTTCGAAGTTCTGATTCTGACAAATCGGCTCATCCATCCCCGATCTCTTTCCTCATCAATGCAGGCGAGAAATGCCTTGGTGGATCGGCGATGCAGTTTAATAAGACCCCCGCAGAAGAGTCAACGGCTGTACAATATGATCAAATGATCGAGGGTGAAAGTCACTACCTCGACCATGTTGGTAATATGTCGAAAAATATATACGATCCTCCAAAAAGAAGGATAGATCTGACCGAGTGTCACTCGGTATTGATGGAAAAATCAAGAATCACCGGGTCAATCGGTGGAGAAGAATAATCGATGGGGCCTAAGGTGAAGGGGTATGTATATACACTAAGAAAGCTAGCCTTGTGCGTGACTATGCTTTCGTCAGCCGTAAGGATCTCTACTCGGGTTGCCTCCTCCTAGTTGCAATCAAGTTTTACCCTCTCTATACCTGATACTACACTTATGTATCGGGACATGGGCTCGCATCGGCCCAGTGTAGAAGGGGTTTTTTCTATTGTAAAGTCAGAAATGGTGTCGAAAGGGCCAGGGATGCATTGCTCGATGGTAGGAGGAATTTTTGACTTGCCCTTAGACGGGAGTGATGAAGAAGCAGCTCCCTCCTTTTGTGGAACTGTTTTGGAAGTTTTTGCCATGATAGCTATCTAGTTTTGAAGTGAGAAGACGAAAAAACGTACATAGGCAGAAGATAAGAATGGAAAGCACTTAGTTGGAATTTGAAGGTTTGGAGAAGATGAAGAAAATGAAAAACTATGAAAAGGCAAGTGATTGTAGTATTATAGAGGCCCTTTGGGCATGCTTGAAGCGGAAGAGTCGAACCTATGACGGTTCATGGGCTTCTCGAGAATTGTGTTGACAACCTCTTCCTTCTCTCCGACACGGTTGTTGTTGACCTTTGTGAAGCTTTTCATGTCACGTCATTTAATGCTCTGAAGGAACTGACGTCATAATGGGAGTGTCGAAGAGGCAAAAGGTCAAGACCGTTTCTTATATCTTCATTCAAAGAAACGCGGGGACTATCTGTATACGACTATGTCATGACCCGAAATCCCAACCTCAGGCCGTGATGTCGTCTAACGTTGAACCCGCTAGACAAGCCAACGTACACAATACCCTTAACGTATCAACATTTAAATAAAAGAAATAAATAAAACATCTTAGACTCTTTTTTCAATTGAAGATGCAGATAAATTCTGAAATAACATGTAACACCAAATAATACAATTCGTTTACATTATCCCAGCACCTGGAGTCACTAACTCACGAACTGACTAAGAAGTTACTAAATATAAAGTCTGAAGAAACAATACGAAAACCGTCTTAGAACTAAGGAAAATAAGACAGAATAGAAGAAAAGGATAGAAAAGACGCCAAGGCCCACGAACGTCTGCGGGTCTACCTTGTAATCACTGAGTGGACTGAAGGATGCTCCCTCAATTAGTGTCCACCGGGTCCGGCTGCGGGATCTGCACCACATAGAGAAGTGGAGGTGTAGCATCAGTACAACCGACGCCATGTACTGAGCAAGTGCCGAGCCTAACCCTGGCCGAAGTAGTGGCGAGGCTAGACACAACGACGGTAATCTACCTGTACAATTCTACCCAAAAAAAATATAGCAAAGAAGTGACAATTATTTAACAGATAAGCAAGGGATACGGGGACAAGTAAGGGGGCGACATGTAACTAGCAGAAATGAAAGGGTGAACACAATAAGTAAACAGATAAATGAATGGCACGGCATCACCCTTCGTGCTTTACTCTCGTCCTCACTATGCAACAGGTAAATATATATGAAATGATGGCAATGATAAATGAAATGAATGGAACGACATCACCCTTCGTGCTTTACTCTCGTCCTCACTATGCAACAGGTAAATATATATGAAATGATGGCAATGATAAATGAAATGAATGGAACGACATCACCCTTCGTGCTTTACTATCGTCCTCACTATGCAACAGGTAAATATATATGAAATGATGGCAATAAAAAATGAAATGAATGGCACGGAATCACCCTTCAAGCATAACAATATAAAATATGGCACGGAATGACCTCTCGTGCATAAACAACATAAACATGGCAAGAAATGTCCCCTCATGCATAAACAATATAAAATATGGCATGGAATGTCCCCTCGTGCATAAACAATATAAAATATGGCACGGAATGTCCCCTCGTGCATAAACAATATAAAATATGGCACGGAATGTCCCCTCGTGCATAAACAACATAAACATGGCAAGGAATGTCCCCTCGTGCATAAATAACATAAACATGGCACGGAATGTCCCCTCATGCATAAACAATATAAAATATGGCACGGAATTTCCCCTCGTGCATAAAACACATAAACATGGCACGGAATGTCCCCTCGTGCATAAACAATATAAAATATGGCACGGAATATCCCCTCGTGCATAAACAATATAAAATATGGCACAGAATGTCCCCTCGTGCATAAACAACATAAACATGGCACGAAATGTCCCCTCGTGCATAGACAATATAAGATATGGCACGGAATGTCCCCTCGTGCATAAACAATATAAAATATGGCCCGGAATGTCCCCTCGTGCATAAACAACATAAACATGACACGAAATGTCCCCTCGTGCTTTTACTCTCTTCCTCACTATGCAATATATGATTTAATAAATGTAAATCATGGCACGACATCACCCTTAGTGCTTTACACTCTTCCTCAACAATGCAATGACAATTATCAAAATGGCAAGGGATGTAGCATAGTGGAATCACAAATCGTGATCACCCGGCAAGGGGAAAAATACCAGTCATTATCATAACAAATTTGCCCGGCAGGGGTCTCAGCTATAACCAACATTTTCAAGTATATCCTTTACAGTTGGGTCCTAAATAGGACCATTACATCACAAGTTCATCAACGAGGATTTTCAACTACAATAAACTTCCAAGTAGAGACAAATTCATGATACAATAGATATGGAAGTAAGAACAAGAATTTCATCAAAAATGGACTCACGGGTATGCTTGACACACAATGCATAGGTACTCATCACCTCACCTATGCATCGAACATGATAAACACTTAGCACATAGCCTACGATACCTATTCCCTCACCAAATTTAGGCAAGGCACTTACCTCGGGTCCAAAAATAGCAATCAAGCCTCTAACACCGCCTTTCCTTTTGAATTCAACTCCGCAACAACAATATCTAGACATAATTAACTTATTAACATCAATAATGACTCATTAATACAATCCCATAGCCTAAATATACAATTCCTAGCATTCTTCCAAAAATACCAAAATCCGACCCGGACCCGCTAGGTCCAAACACGAGGCTCGGACCAAAACCCGATCACCCATACCCCCACGAGTTCAAATATATGATTTGTTTAGAAATCCGACCCCAAATTGAGGTTGAATTACCCAAAATCTCATAAACCCTAACTCTAGCTAAAACCCCTAATTTCTACTTTATTTTCATGATTTTAGGCCTAGATTCTAGTAATAGATGATGAAATTAGAAGGAACAGGAGTTAGAATTGATTACCTATGAGGATATGGTGATGGAGCTCTTCAAAAATGGCCAAAGGAGGTGTGGGGAAAAAGAAGATGGTGGAAGGAGGTGAAAACCCGTAATGGTTCTATTTTTGGGTATTAAAAAATAACTGGACGAAAACTACTCTCCACGTTCACGAGCCCCATGCCGCGTTCGTGGAGGTTTAATTGGCCTGGCCTATGCGTTCATGGTTGGGGGCCGTGTTCACACATGCAATTCACTACCCATCCCCTCCCCAGGCCCTATGTTAACCCAGTGCGGACGCACACCCTGCCCGTGTTCACACTGCCTATTCCCCACTACCCTCCGCGTTCGCACCTTCAGGGGTGCATTCGCATAGCCTATTTTCTACCCAGCCCCTATAACCATGTGCGTTCGCACTCCCTTGAGTGCGTTCGCATAGGGTAAAATACCTGGACACCAGAAATGCAGAAAACCCATATTTTTCTAACTTGCACCCCGTTAATTACCCGAAACTCACCCGAGCTCTCGGGACTCAAAACCAAAAATATACACGACTCCCAAATCATTATACGGACTTATTCATGTACTAAAACCACCGAAATAACATCAAAATCAATGAATTGAACACCAAAATTTATGAAAATCCTCAAAACTTCATTAACCTTTAACTTTTCCATTTTTGATCCGAAACGCATCAAATCAAGTCTGTTTTACACCAAAATTTACAGATAATTCATATAACACATATTAAACCTGTTTCGGGCTCCGGAACAACAATACGGGCCCAGTAACATAGATTTCAAATCAAATTTCATTTTCGAAAGTCTTTATTATTTTCAGAAAAATATTTTCTTTACAAATTCATTTCTCGGACTTGGGACCTCAGAATTCGATTCCGGACATACGCCCAAGTCCCATATTTTCCTACGGACCCTCTGGGGCCGTCAAATCACGGGTACGGGCCCGTTTACCAAAAATGTTGACCAAAGTCAACTGTATTCCATTATTTACTATCAATTCAACTTATTATCAAATTTTCACATAAGGGCTTCCCGGTTACGCGCCTGGGATGAACATGCACATCGAGGTGAGATTAACGAAGGCTTTTGAGGCCTTGGAAAACAGATATAGCTAAATATACACGGGATGACCTTTTGGTCATCACAATCTCCACCTCTAAAATAAACGTTCGTCCTCGAACGAACATAGAAAGTTACCTGAGTCTGGGAAAAGGTGGGGATAACGGCTCCGCATATCAGACTCGGACTACCAAGTAGCTGCCTCAACAGGCTGACCTCTCCACTGAACCCGAACCGAATGATAACACTTCGATCACAACTGATAAACATGCCTAGCTAATATGGCTGCTGGCTCCTCCTCATAAGACAAATCCTGGTCAAACTGGACATCGCTAAAGTCAAGAATATGGGATAGATCCACAATATAGCTCTTGAGCATAGATAAATAAAACACTAAATGCTCGGCTGATAAATGCAGTGGCAAGGCAAGTTTGTAGGCCACCTCTCCTACCTTATCCAAAATCTTAAATGGACCAATGTACCTGGGGCTCAACTTGCCATTCTTCCCAAACCTCAACATACCCTTCATAGGCGACACTCTAAGAAACACCTGATCTCCTACCATGAAAGCTAAATCTCGAACTTTGCGATCCGCATAACTCTTTTGCCTAGATTGAGTTGTACGAAGTCTATCCTGAATAATCTTCACCTTGTCTAAGGCATCCTGGACTAACTCAGAACCCAAAAATCTAGCCTCTTCCGGCTCAAACCATCCAACTAGAGACCGACACCATCTACCATACAACGCCTCATACGGAGCCATCTGAATGCTCGACTGATAGTTTTTGTTGTAGGCAAACTCAGCTAAAGGCAAGAACTGGTCTCATGAACCACCAAAGTCAATAACACAAGATCGCAACATATCCTCCAAAATCTGAATAGTACGCTCGGACTGTCCGTCTGTCTGAGGATGAAATGCGGTGCTCAAATCAATCTGGGTGCCCAACTCTCGCTGAAATACTCTCCAGAAATGGGAGTTAAACTGGGCACCTCGGTCTGATATAATGGATATGGTCACACCATGCAGTCTAACAATATCTCTCATATAGATCCTTTCCAACTTCTATGCTGAATACGAAACTGATACTAGGATAAAGTGCGCTGACTTGGTCAGCCTATCGACAACGACCCATTCTGCATCAAACATTCTCTGAGTCCGTGGGAGACCAAATAAAAACTCCATGGTGATACGCTCCCACTTCCACTCGGGAAGATGAATCTGCTGCATCAAACCACCGGGTCTCTGGTGCTCGTAATTCACCTGCTAACAGTTCAAGCACTTAGCTACATAAGCTATAATATCATTCTTCATCCTCCACCACCAATAGTGTTGCCGCAAGTCCTGGTACATCTTTGCGGCGCCCGGATGAATAAAATACCGGGAACTATGGGCCTCCTGAAGTATATACTCACGAATAACATCCACATCAGGTACGCAAATCCGTCCTTGCATCCTCAAAACTCCCTCAACATCAACCATAATTTTGTTGGCATCTCCGTGCCTAACTCTATCTCTAAGAACACATAAATGGCGATCATCATACTACCTGGCCCGAATATGGTCATACAAAGAAGAACGGGCTACGGTATGGGCCAAAACACTGCCAGTCTCAGAAACCTCCAATCGCACAAATCGGTTGGCTAACGCCTGAAAATCCAAAGCAAGAGGTCGCTCTCCGACTGATAAATAGGCAAGACTACCCATACTAGCTGACTTCCGGCTCAAAGCATCGGCCACCACATTGGCCTTCCCCGGATGATAAAGAATGGTAATATCATAATCCTTCAGCAACTCTAACCATCTCCTTTGTCTCATGTTCAACTCTGTAAGCTCTTATGATCCATGAATACCTCACATGGAACACCATACGAATAATTCCTCCAAATCTTCAATGCATGCACAATAGCTGCTCGCTCCAAGTCATGGACTGGATAATTCTTCTCATGAATCTTCAACTGACAAGAAGCATAGGCGATGACCTTCCCATCCTGCATCGATACCGCACCAAGCCCAACCTGTGAAGCATCACAATACATGGTATACGATCCACGATGTTAATCTTCACAGCTCATATAAATCAACCTCGTTGCTTTAATCTTATTACCATGGTGTGCAATACTTCATGGAAGCGGTCAAGAAAACATGTGGGTCTTCAAAAGATGTACCACTGAAATGGAGTGGAACTTGTTTTGTAACTTGTCCAACCTCAATAATCAGACTAGTGCATCTTGCAACCATCGAGTAGCTATAAATCCTTCCGGAATCTGAACTAGTCCAACATATACTGACTGAGCTAGAACCTCCACATCTAGATCCATTTGAGACTATACAATGAGTGCTGATGTTCGCGCTTTATATTGCGCTCTGCTTCTGTCTCTTCCCTTGATCGTAGTTGTCACTGGTGCTTCATCTTTGGTCCAGTCGTAGACGCTTCGCGTGTTGTCAAGATTAGTGAGAGGACAATAAGTAAGTTCAATCATCAATGATAGAATAAATTCGCACGATGGAGATGAAGAAATGTGGATTTATTCCTAACTTTGCAGCCTCTGGGGGATAACTACAGACGTCTCCGTACCGATCCCTCAGACTCTACCAAGTTTGTTCGTGAGTTGTGAGACCTAAACAACCTAGAGCTCTGATACCAACTTGACACGACCCGAAATCCCACCCTCGGGCCGTGATGGCGTCTAACGTTGAACCCGCTAGACAAGCCAGCGTGCACAATACCCTTAACGTATCAACATTTAAATAACTGAAATAAATAAAACATCTTAGACTCCTTTTTCAATTGCGAAAGCAGATAAATTCTGAAATAACGAATAACACCAAATAATACAATTCGTTTACATTATCCCAGCTCCTGGAGTCATTAACTCACGAACTGACTAAGAAGTTACTAAATACAAAGTTTGAAGAAACAATACAAAAACTATCTTAGAACTAAGGAAAACAAGACATAATAGAAGAAAAGGATAGAAAAGACGCCAAGGCCCACGAACGTCTGCGGGTCTACCTTGTAATCTCTGAGTGGACTGAAGGATGCTCCCTCAATCAGTGTCCACCAGGTCCAGCTACGGGATCTGCACCACATAGAGAAGTGCAGGTGTAGCATCAGTACAACCGACCCCGTGTACTGAGCAAGTGTCGAGCCTAACCCCGGCCGAAGTAGTGGCGAGGCTAGACACGACGAAGGTAATCTACCTGTACAGTTCTACCCAAAAAAAAATAGCAAGGAAGTGACAATTATTTAACAGATAAGCAAGGGATACGGGGACAAGTAAGGGGGCGACAGGTAACTAGCAGAAATGAAAGGTTGAACACAATAAGTAAATAGATAAATGAATGGCACGGCATCACCCTTCGTGCTTTAATCTCGTCCTCACTAAGCAACAGGTAAATATATATGTAATGATGGCAATGATAAATGAAATGAATGGCACGACATCACCCTTCGTGCTTTACTGTCGTCCTTACTATGCAACACGTAAATATATATGAAATGATGGCAATAATAAATGAAATGAATGGCACGACATCACCCTTCGTGCATAACAATATAAAATATGGCACGGAATGTCCCCTCGTGCATAAACAACATAAACATGACACGGAATGTCCCCTCGTGCATAAACAATATAAAATATAGCACAGAATGTCCCCTCGTGCATAAACAACATAAAAAGGGTATGACATCACCCTTCGTGCATAACAATATAAAATATGGCACGGAATGTCCCCTCGTGCATAAACAACATAAACATGGCACGGAATGTCCCCTCGTGCATAAATAACATAAAATATGGCACGGAATGTCCCCTCGTGCATAAACAATATAAAATATGGCACGGAATGTCCTCTCATGCGTAAACAACTTAAACATGGCACGGAATGTCCCCTCGTGCATAAATAACATAAAATATGGCACGGAATGTCCCCTCGTGCATAAACAACATAAACATGGCACGGAATGTCCCCTCGTGCATAAACAATATAAAATATGGCACGAAATGTCCCCTCGTGCATAAACAACATAAACATGGCACAGAATGTCCCCTCGTGCATAGACAGTACAAAATATGGCACGGAATGTCCCCTCGTGCATAAACAATATAAATTATGGCATGGAATGTCCCCTCGTGCATAAACAACATAAACATGGCACGAAATGTCCCCTCGTGCTTTTACTCTCTTCCTCACTATGCAATATATGATGTAATCAATGAAAATCATGGCACGACATCACCCTTCATGCTTTACACTCTTCCTCACCAATGCAATGATAATTATCAAAATGGCAAGGGATGCAACATAGTGGAATCACAAATCATGATCACCAGGCAAGGGGAAAATACCAGTCATTGTCATAACAAATTTTCCTGGCAAGGGTCTCGGCTATAACCAACATTTTCAAGTATATCCTTTAAGTTAGGTCCTGAATAGGACCATTACATCACAAGTTCATCAACAAGGATTTTTGATGCGAGACTAAATTGCATAGTTTAACATGTGATATACCTTACATTTTATGCGCATTAATGATAAAATTACACTTGTTATGTGCTTAATGGAGTTTATTTCATGTGTAGGTGAATTGGAGATGGAAACGGAGCTAAAGGGATGCAAATACGTCGAAAATACACAAAAGGAGACGCCCGGGCGATAGCCGGGCGTTTGCCCCCTAAAGCCTGGCACCCCCTGGCGTTAGGGGGGCGTTAGAGCCCAAACGCCCGGGGTCCCCAGTTTTGCCCAAGTCCGAGTTTGACGAGTTAAATGTTTCCCGGTTGAAATAGAAGTCTCCTACACATAAGGGTTCAGCCTAAACCTATAAATAGACTCCTAAAACACAATTACAAGGAGGATTTTCGTGGATCAAAAGTA
>ML383551.1:3964-25923 GCA_005239525.1 Nicotiana knightiana | reverse complement strand
GGGGGGAACGGGGTCTCAGGGGAAAGTTCAATTATAAGTTTTTCATCATCAAAAATGGTAAAATTGATAAGTTATGTGCCTTTTGTACTTCGATCATTTAACAATATGATGACCCGATAGGTCATATTATGTTTTAGAACCCAATTTTGTGATTCAAAGCCTTAAATACCACTCTTTAGCCTTCCTCGATTTGTGTGCACAGTCCGGGTGTCTTTTCGAAAAGTTTTTATGATAAAAACTGAGAAAAATATGAAATTTTGCCTTAAAATTCATTTGAGTTGACATCGGTCAACTTTTTGAGAAAATGGACCCGTATTCATGTTTTGACAGTCCTGGTGGGTTCGTATCGTGATTTGAGACTTGCGCGTATGCCGGAAATCAAATTTGAAAGTTCTTAGCCTGAGTTATTGCATTTTGTAGTAATTTAAAAGTTAACGGCTTAATGAATTTGAAATGCTTGACCAATATTTGACTTTTGGATATCAGGTCCATATTTTGGTTCCGGAGCTCAGTATAGGTCCAATACTACATTTATCATTTGTCTGTCAAATTTGGTGAGAAACGAAGTTGATTTGATGTGATTCGGATGTTCCGTTGTGAAAATAGAAGTTTTAAAATTTTCTTGAAAACTTCATTTGATTTGGGTTCAATTTGTAGTTCTAGGTGATATTTTGGCGATTTAATCGTGCGAGCAAGTTCGTATGATGTTTTTAGACTTGTGTGCATAGTTGGTTTAGAGCCCTGAGGGTTCGGGTGAGTTTCAGACAGGATACAGAGTGAATTTGGACTTAGAACTCAGTTGGTGTCTGCAATTTCTGGTAACTGACCTCTGATCTCGCATTTGCGTAATCAGTGTTCGCATTTGCGAACATTCTCAATTCTTGACAGGCTCGCATTTGCGAGAAAATTCTTCGCATTTGCGAAGAGTACCTGGGTCAGCATGAGTTCGCATTTGCGATCATGAGGTCATAATTGCAGGGAGGCCAAAGTTTGCATTAGCGAATAATTCTTCGCTTATGCAAAGTGGGGCTGGGGAAGGCTTGATCGCATTTGCGATCAAATTGGTCGAATTTGCAGAAGGTCAATGTTTGCATTTGCGAATAAACCATTACAAATGCGATGACTACAGAGGTGTGAGAGTCTTCTAAATTGTGATGTATTCTTCGCATTTGCGAACCCCACGTCACAAATGCGACATCTGCAACTAATCAAAACTTGACTTAGATCGAATTTTTGCTCATTCTTTATAATTTTCAAAACAAGAAACCCTAGAGGTGATTTTCCAAAGAACTTTTCTTCCCCAAATTATTGGTAAGTGATTCTAAACTAGTTTCTTTCAATCTTTTTACTATATTTCCTAAGATTTCAACCTAAAATCTTGTGTTTTCATGGTGGAAATTTGGGGTGTTGGCTAAAATTAGGGATTTTTGTAAATTGGGGATTTAGACCTTAAATTGAGCTTCCAAAACAAATTACATAACCGGGCTCGGGGGTGAATGGGTAATTGGGTTTTGGTCCGAACTTCGGGATTGGACCAAGCGGGCCCGAGGGTTGACTTTTGTTGACTTTATCAATAATGGCCTAAATTGAATTCTTTGCAATTGTGGGTAGTTCCTAAGGCTTAATTTGAATTGTTTAGTTGGTAAATTTCTAGATTCTATTGGTTCGGAGGCTTGTTTGAGCGGCAAAGCTGTGATTGAGCTTTGAGCGGATCTTTTGGAGCGAGGTAAGTGTCGTGGTTAACCTTGACTTGAGGGATTAGGATTTGTTTGACTATATTCTACATGTTTAGATGTTGGGTACAATGTATATGTGAGGTGACGAGTACTTATGCGTTGTGGTTGGGTTAAAGCATGCGGGTGGGACTTATTCCTTGTAGTTTATTGCTTACTTTGATCTGTTATCCATGCTTAGACTAGTGACTTGCTAAATTGATAGTTCTTATTGTGTTTACGGGCTTTTGGTGATAATTGAGTATAGAATCCAAAGTTGAGATTGGTATTGTGGAACCATTGTTGAGGTAAAGCTTGTTATTGTTGATTCTATCTCCCTGCTTTATATTCATTCATTGTTATGCGGTAAGGGAGAGTATTTAAACACGAAGGATGATGTCATGTCATGTTGTAAGTGTTAATGCACGAAGGGTGATGTCGTGCCATATTGTGAGTGTTAATGCACGAAGGGTGATGTCGTGCCGTATCTTTTGATTTACATTGTGAGGTTGAAAGTAAAAGCACGAAGGGTGATGCCGTGCAATATCTTTGTTTCATTGTGAGGTTGAGAGTAAAAGCACGAAGGGTGATTCCGTGCAATTTCTTTTATTGTGTTTAATTGATTTCACTGATTAAAGGCATATCGACTATTCTGGTTATCATATATGCTATATCACTTATATCTTGTTTCCCCCTTTAGCTTGTTTCCCATCCTAGTAGTACATGTCTTAGCTATTATTATTGCTTTCTTGTACATATACTATTATCTGCATAAGTTTATTATGTGGGAGTCTTGTCATAGCCTCATCACTACTTCGTCAAGGTTAGGCTCGACACTTATGAGTACATAAGGCCGGTTGTACTCATGCTACACTCTGCACTTCTTGTGCGGATTTATGTACCAGCCCTAGCTGATCGTGAGGTTAGCAGCTGAACTTGCTTGTCGGAGACCAAAGGTAGATCTGCTGGCATTCGCAGACCCTAGATTCTCTTCTTAGCTTCTTTATTTTACTTATTTCTTTCTTCCAAAATAGTTGTATTTTCTTTCAGACTTTGTATGTAGTAAATCTTAGAAGCTCGTGAGTTATAACTCTAGATCCTAAATGTATAATATTACGGGTTTTATGTTAATCTGCAATTCCGTTTCAGTTTCTGTTTAGCTTAAATGTTTTTGTTATTGAAATTTACCAAAGTTGGTATTAAGAATCCTCTAACATTGTCTTGCTTACCAAGTGAAATGTTAGGCGTCATCACGGCCCCGAAGGTGGGAAATCCGGGTAGTGACAAGTTGGTATCAGAGAACTAGGTTGCCTAGGTCTCACAATTCACGAGCAGGCTTAGTAGACTCTGGAGGATCGGTACGAAGACGTCTGTACTTATCTTCCAGAGGCTATGAAGTTTAGGAACAAATTTCACTTCTATTCTTCGCTGTCGTGCGATTTTGTTCTCTCATTGCTAATTGAACTCTTCTACTCTTATTCTCTCATAGATGGCGAGAACACGTACCGCAACTTCAGCCGAGTAGCAGCCAGAGCCCCTAGTGGCAGCTCTTACGAGGGGCAGGGGTCAAGGCCGAGGCCGTGCCAGACGCCGAGGTAGGGGCAGGGCTCAGCCCAGAGCTCGATCAGCAACACCAGCAATGGAGCCTCAGGTAGAGTTTGACGAAGAGGTTCCATCCTAGATTGTTCTTGTCGGGCCAGCTCAAGTTCCGGAGGGGTTCATAGCCACCCTAGTGCTTCATGACGTTTTGGTCCGTTTGGTGGGCCTTATGGAGAGTCTAGCCCAGCTTGGTGCATTTCCCATGGAACCAACCGTCTCTCAGGCTGGAGGAGGAGCACAGACTCCTGCTACTCACACTCCGGAGCAGATAGCTCCCTAGTATCAGACTCCAGCAGCTCAGCCAATCGGAGTAGTTCAGTGGGTTGCGGCACAGGCCGATGAGGGGCTAGGTTTGTCTTCTGAGGATTTATGGAGATTAGACAAGATCATCAAGCTCTTTCTAGTTCACTTCACTGGTGCATCTTTAGAGGACCACCAGGTATCTTGACAGCTGTCATGAGGTTCTACAGAACATTGGTATAGTGGAGACCAATGGGGTCGATTTTGCTACATTCAAGATGACTGGTTCTTGGTGGAGGAATTATTTGTTGACCTGACCAGCTGGGTTGCCTGCTCTTTCTTGGGACCAGTTCTCTCAGCTCTTCATAGAGAATTTCCTCCCTATCATATTGAGAGAGAAGTATCGTCGCTAGTTCAAGCGTCTTCGGCAGGGCAATATGAATGTTACTCAGTATGAGACTCATTTTATGGATTTGGCCTGTCATGCTATTCTTCTAATTCCTACCGAGATAGAGAGAGAGGGTGAGGAGGTTTATTGAGGGACTTGTTCAGCCTATTAAGTTGCAAATGGCTAAGGATACTAGGAGTAAGATTCTTTTCAGGCGGCTGCCAATATCGCTAGGCGAGTCGAAGTTGGTTCTTGCACAGAGAGGTCAGGGGTCTGACAATAGACCTCGTCATTCCTGTGGGTTCAGCGTTGCATGATCTGTAGGTAGGGGTACTTTTTGTAGAGGCCATCCTCCCAGGCCATTTCATTCAGCACTCCAGGCATCCCACGGTGTTTCAGGTGGTCGAGGCCCTCATGTGCCTTATTCTGATCAGCTAACCTACAGTGCACCACCAAATCCTATTAGTGCACCTCCGCTCTGGAGTTTTCAGGTTGGTTACTGAGGTCGACATGGTCAGTTTTAGGGTTAGAAGTCACACCATCCGAGGTCCTATTATAATTTTAGTGATCCGAGGCACATTACTAGATTTTCCCCCCATGCATTGAGCAGTTCATAACATCAGGGTTCTCGTGCCTTAGTCCCGGCACCGGGTGCTGCACCGCCCGCTCAGCCAGGTAGAGGTAGGGTTTAGGCAGCCCGAGGTGGTGGTCAGGCCATTAGAGGTGGTGGTCAGGCCATTAGAGGTGGAGGTCAGGTCGCTAGAGGTAGGGGCCAGCCAGCCAGCCAGGGGCCGTCCTAGAGATATAGTTTAGAGTGGTGGGCCCAGCCCTGATTCTATGCTCCAGCCAGGCCTGAGGCTGAGTCATCTGACGCCGTTATCACAGGTACTGTTTCAGTTTGCAGTAGAGATGCTTTAGTTCTATTTGATCCGGGTTCTACTTACTCCTACGTTTCATCCTATTTTGCTTCATATTTGGTTGTGCCTCGTTATTCTTTGAGTGATCCTGTGTATGTGTCCACACCTGTAGGAGATGCTATTATTTTAGATCGTGTCTATAGTTCGTGTGTGGTTACTATTGGGAGTCTTGAGACTAGCGCAGATCTTTTACTTCTGGATATGGTTGATTTTGATGTCATCTTGGGTATAGATTGGTTGTCACCTTATCACGATATATTATATTTTCACACTAAGACAATGACCTTAGCCTTGCCGGGGTTGCCTCAATTAGAGTGGAGAGGGACTCCTCGCCATTCTATCAACATGGTTATTTCTTATATGAAGGCTCAACGTATGGCCGAGAAGGGGTGTCTAGCTTATTTGGCTTATGTTCATGATTCTAGTGTGGAGGTTCCTTCCATGGATTCAGTACCAGTCGTCCGTGAGTTTCTAGAGGTGTTTCCTTCAGAGCTGACGCGGATGCCACTCGACAGGGACATTGATTTCTGTATTGATTTGGCTCCGGGCACTCAACCCATCTCTATTCCGCCATACCGTATGGCCCTGCTAGAGTTGAAAGAATTGAAGGAAAAGTTGCAAGATGTGCTTGATAAGGGCTTTATTAGACCTAGTGTCTCGGCCTGTCGTGCGCTGTGTTGTTTGTGAAGAAGAAGGACGGGTTGATGAGGATGTGCATAGATTATCGACAGTTGAATAAAGTCACTATCAAGAACAAGTATCCTTTGCCGAGGATTGATGATTTATTTGATTAGCTTCAGGGTGCCAAGGTGTTTTCAAAGATTGATTTGAGATCTGGCTACCATCAGTTGAAGATTAGGGCATCCGATGTCCCTAAGACAACTTTTTGGACTCGGTACGGGCATTATGTGTTTCTAGTGATGTCCGTTGTGTTGACAAATGACCTAAAAACATTTATGGATATGACGAACCGAGGGCTCAAGCCTTATTTGGAATCCTTTGTGATTGTGGTTATTGATGATATCTTGATCTACTCCCACAGCCGAGAGGAGCACGAGCAGCATCTTAGGATTGTACTTCAGACTCTGAGAGACGACCAATTATATGCTAAGTTTTCAAAGTGCGAGTTTTGGTTGGATTTTGTCTTTTTCTTGGGGCATGTTGTATCATCAAAGGGTATTCAGGTAGACCCTAAGAAGATTGAGGCAGTTCAATACTGGCCTAGACCCATTTCAGCCACGGAGATATGGAGTTTCTTGGGTTTGGCGGGTTATTACCGTCGGTTTGTGGAGGGGTTTTCATCTATAGAAGCCCCGTTGACCAGATTAACCCAGAAGTGTGCCCCATTAAGATGGTCAGACGAGAGTGAGGCGAGCTTTCAGAAGCTCAAGACTGCTTTGACTACGGCGCCGGTGTTAGTGTTGCCCATAGGTTCAGGATCTTATACGGTATATTGTGATGCATCCTGTATTGGGTTCGGTGCAGTATTGATGCAGGATGGCAGGGTGATTGTATATGCGTCGCAACAGTTAAAGGTTCATGAGAATAATTACCCTGTCCATGAATTAGAGTTGCTAGCCATTGTTCATGCGATACAGATTTGGAGGCACTATATTTACAGCGTGTCGTGTGAGTTTTTCACGGATCATCGGAGCCTTCAGTATTTGTTCAAGCAAAAGTATCTCAATTTGAGGCAGAGGAGGTGGTTTGAGCTATTGAAAGACTATGATGTCACTATTTTTTACTACCTCGGGAAGGCCAATGTGGTGGCCGACACCTTGAGTAGGAAGGCAGCGAGTATGAGCAGCCTTGTGTACATTCCAATCGGTGAAAGACTGCTTGCATCAGATGTTCAGGTTTTGGCGAATTAGTTTGTGAGGCTGGATATTTTGGAGCCCAGCCGTGTTCTAGCTTAGAAAGTCGCTCGGTCTTCCTTGTTTGAGCGCATCAGAGATCGGCAGTATGGTGACCCTCATCTATTGGTCCTTAGGGACACAGTGCGGCACAGTGGTGACAAGAATGTTACTGTTGGGGATGATGGAGTTTTGAGGATGCAGGGTCGTGTTTGTGTGCCTAATGTGGATGGACTTCGTGAGTTGATTTCTTAGGAGGCCCACAATTCTCGGTATTCTATTCATCCGGGCGCTGCCAAGATGTATCAGGACTTGCGGCATCATTATTGGTGGAGGAGAATGAAGAAGGACATAGTTGCATATGTAGCTCATTGTCTAAATTGTCAGCAAGTAAAGTGTGAGCATCAGAGACCTGGTGGTTTGACAGAAGTTAGAGATTCGGAGTGGAAGTGGGAGCGTATCACCATGGATTTCGTTGTTGGGCTCTCACGGACTCAGAGGAAGTACGATGCAGTTTGGGTCATTGTGGATATGCTGACCAAGTTAGCACATTTCATTCCTGTGGCAGTTACCTATTCTTCAGAGTAGTTGGTAGAGATTTATATCCGCGAGGTCATCCGCATTCATGGTGTGCCCATGTCTATCATTTCTGATCGATTCACCTTGCACTTTTGGAGAGCCGTACCACGTGAGTTGGTCACACAGATTGAGTTGAGCACAACGTTTCATCCTCAGACAGACGGACAGTCCGAGTGCACTATTGAGATATTTGAGGATATGCTCCGCGCATGTGTTATAGACTTTGGAGGATCGTGGAATTAGTTCTTTCCTCTTGCGGAGTTTGCTTACAACAACAACTACCAGTCGAGCATCCAGGTGGCTCCCTAAGAGGCATCATACGGTAGGTGGTGTCAATCGCCAGTAGGATGGTTCGAGCCAGGGGAGGCTCGATTTTTGGATATACATCTAGTACATGATGCCTTGGATAAGGTCAAGATTATTTAGGATCGAATTTGCACAGCTCAATCCAGGAAGAAGAGTTATGTCGACCGCAGAGTTCGTGATGTTGCACTCATGGTCGGAGAGAAAGTGTTGCTCCGGGTATCACCCATGAAGGGTGTGATGAGGTTCATAAAGAAGGCCAAATTGAGCCCTAGGTATATCGGGCCTTTTGAGATTTTTGAGAGAGTGGTAGAGGTGGTTTATAGGCTTGCGTTGCCACTAGGGTTATCAGCAATTCATCCGGTATTCCATGTGTACATGCTCCAAAAGTATCACGGCGGACCGTCCCATGTGTTAGATTTATGCTCTGTCCAGTTGGACAAGGATTTGACTTACGAGGAGGAGCCGGTGGCTATTCTAGCCTTGTAGGTTCGTCAGGTGGGGTTGAAGAGTTATCCTTCGGTTCGAGTGCAGTGGAGAGGTCAGCCCATCGAGGCAGCTACTTAGGAGTCCGAGTCGGACATGCAGAGTAGATATCCCCACCTTTTCACCAGTTCAGGTACTTTTCTATGTCCGTTTGAGGACCAACGGTTATTTTTGAGGTGGATAATGTGATGACCTGATAGGTCATCTTATGTTTTACAACCTAATTCTGTGATCCGAAGCCTTAAATACCTCACTTTAGTTAAACAGGAAATTTTGCATTAAAATTCATTTGAGTTGACTTCGGTTGACGTTTTAGCAAACAGACCCAAATTCGTGTTTTGACGGTCCCGGTGGGTCTGTATCGTGATTTGGCACTTGGACGTATACCCTGAATCGAATTCGGAAGTCCCTAGCCCGAGTTATCGCATTTTGTAGAAATTTGAAAGTTAAAGGCTTAATGAATTTGAAATGTTTGATCAATGTTTGACTTTTAGATATCGGGTTCGTATTTTAGTTCCGAAGGCCAATATAGGTCCAATACTACATTTATGACATATATGTCAAATTTGGTGAGAAACGGAGTTGATTTGATGTGATTCGGACATCCGATTGTGAAAATAGAAGTTTCAAAGTTTTATTGAAAATTTCATTTGATTTGGGTTCAATTCGTAGTTCTAGGTGTTATTTTGGCGATTTGATCGCCCAAGCAAGTTCGTATGATATTTTAGACTTGTGTGCATAGTTGGTTTAGAGCCCCGAGGGCTCAGATGAGTTTTGGATAGGCTATGGAGTGAATTTGGACTTAGAACTCAGCTTGTGTCTACAATTTCTGGTAACTTGCCTCTGATCTCGCATTTTCGAGATCAGTGTTCACACTTGCAAACATTCCAAATTCCTCACATGCTCGCATTTGCGAAGAGTACCTGGGTCAGCATGAGTTCGCATTTGCGATCATGAGGACGCAATTGCGGGGAGTCCAAAGTTCGCATTTGCGAACAATTCTTCGCTTTTGCAAAGTGGGGCTGGGGCATGCTTGATCACATTTATGATCAAATTGGTCGCAATTGCGGAAGGTCAATGTTTGCATTTGCGGACAATTCATCGCAAATGCGATGATTGTAGAGCTGTGAGAGTTTTCGCAATTGCGATGGATTCTTCGTATTTGGGGGTTAGTATTGGCGAACCCCAGGTCGCAAATGCGACATTTGCAACTGATCAAAACTTGACTTAGACGGGATTTTTTCTCATTCTTCAAAATTTTCAAAACAAGAAACCCTAGAGGCGATTTTCCAAAGAATTTTTCTTCCCCAAATCATTGGTAAGTGATTCTAAACAAGCTTCTTTCAATCTTTCACTACATTTCCTATGATTCAACCTAAAATCTTGTGTTTTCTTAGTGGAAATTGGGGGTTTTGATTAAAATTAGGAATTTTTGTAAATTGGGGAGTTAGACCTCAAATTGTGGTCGGATTCCAAAACAAATTACATAACCGGGCTCGAGGGTGAAGGGTATTCGGGTTTTGGTCCGAACTTCAGGATTGGACCAAGCGGGCCCGGGGCTTGACTTTTGTTGACCTTTTCAATAATTACCTAAATTGAATTCTTTGCAATCGCGGCTAGTTCCTAAGGCTTAATTTGAATCAATTGGTTGGTAAATTACTTGATTCTATTGGTTCAGAGGCTTGTTTGAGAGGCAAAGCTGTGATTGAGCTTCGAGTGGACCTTTTGGAGCGAGGTAAGTGTCGTGGTTAACCTTGACTTGAGAGATTAGTATTTGCTTGACTATTTTCTACATGTTTAGATGTTGGGTACAACATATATGTGAGGTGATGAGTACTTATGCGTTGTGGTCGGGTTAAAGCATGCGGGTGGGACTTATTCCTTGTAGTTTATTGTTTACATTGATCCGTTATCCATGCTTAGACTAGTGACTTGCTAAATTGATAGTTCTTATTGTGTTTACGGGATTTTGGTTATAATTGAGTATTGAATCCAAAGTTGAGATTGGTATTGTGGAACCATTGTTGAGGTAAAGCTTGTTATTGTTGATTATATCTCCCTGCGTTATATTCGTTCATTGTTATGCGGTAAGGGAGAGTATTAAAATATGATGGGTGATGTCGTGCCATGTTGTGAGTGTTAATGCACTAAGGGTGATGTCGTGCCATATTGTGAGTGTTAATGCACGAAGGGTGATGTCGTGCCGTATATTTTGATTTACATTGTGAGGTTGAAAGTAAAAGCACGAAGGGTGATGTCGTGCAATATCTTTGTTTCATTGTGAGATTCAGAGTAAAAGTACGAAGGATGATGCCGTGCAATTTCTTTTATTGTGTGTAATTGATTTCAGCAATTAAAGGCATATCGACTTTTCTAGTAATCATATCTACTGTATCTCTTATTTCTTGTTTTCCCCTTTAGCATGTTTCCCCTCCTAGTAGTACATGTCTTAGCTATTATTATTGCTTTCTTGTACATATATTGTTATTTGCACAAGTTTATTATGTGGGTGTTTTGTCATATCCTCGTCACTACTTCATCGAGGTTAGGCTCGAAACTTACAAGTACATGGAGTTGGTTGTACTCATACTATACTCTACATTTCTTGTGACATCGTGAGGTTAGCAGCTGGACTTGCTTGTCAGAGACCCAAGGTAGATCTCCTGGCGTTCGCAGACCCTGGAGTCCCTTCTTAGCTTCTTTATTTTATTGTTTTCTTTCTTCCAAAATAGTTGTATTTTCTTTCACACTTTGTATGTAGTAAATCTTAGAAGCTCGTGAGTTGTGACTGCAGATCCTAAATGTATCAGATATTACGAGTTTTATGTTATTCCGCAATTCCATTTTAGTTTCTGTTTAGCTTAAATGTTTCTATTATTGAAATTTACCAATGTTTGTATTAAGAATCCTCTAACGTTGGCTTGCCTAGCAAATGACATGTTAGGCTCCATCACGGTCTCGAAGATGAAAAATTCGGGTCATGACAAACAAACTTCATATGAGAACAATATAGGGAACCTATTACACAACCTCAAAGTGCTCAGAACAACAAGTCACGTATCTGGCACAAGTTCCAACATGATCAGTCAAAAAATGGCGGAGGGAACGAATGAATATCAGTTCCTCCGATGATAGTACAAATCAACTCCATACAACTCTTAAAATCATTGCACTGTTTCTCTGCACACGCAACAATGCAACAGTCACTTTATGGAGCATGCCTTGTACCCGATACTTGCTTGCATCATCCTAATAACCTCACTTATATATTACCAACATGAGGCAAGGGAATACTCACACTTGCAAACCCTAAATCATTAAGTCTCCGTCTCAAGTGTGCTGCCGCCTTTCATTGACTAAAAGGCTTGAAGAACAAAGTAGCAACAGAACAAATGACCTGATCCGATCACTAAGTTTATCGTGTGTCCTTAGTATTGTTGTGTCTTTGTTAGTGTTATTTACTTGTAATTCCAACTCAGCTTAGTTAGAATCATTTTGTAGGATATCTTCTGTAAAATCATAAACCGCATGTTTTGTGTTTGGCTAGAGTTAGTCAAGTGGTGAGCTTTGTAATAGAGTTATTGGCTAGAGTTACTGCAAGTAGGTCAGGGAATAATAGTTTAATTCCTAGATTACAATAGGTTGTAATCTAAAGTTTGCTCGCTTAGTGAAGTTGAAATCCAACGAGTGTAGGTCGCGATTTCTTAATCTCGTGAGTGTTTAACCAAAGAATTAGATCCTTTGACTAAAGCTATTTCTAGGAGGAACACAGGTTACTGATAACAAGGAAATAGAGAAAAATGAATAATAGACAATATTGCAGAGATATAGAAAAGCAAAGTAGATTGTATTCGAGAATCAGATGCCTTTACAAGTTGTATTCCCCTCCCTTATATAGGAGATTCCTTGATATAACATACAACTCTTGCTATGGTTGCCCATTAATGACTAATTATAACATTAATGAGGTGTTACAAAGGATAACGGTAATTGGGGTACGGTTACATAACGTACGAGTAATCAATTGTGGGTTCTTGAAACTACCCGTAGCTTTGTCCAGATTCATTCTAACCGTGTCCCTTCCCTGTTTTGATCAGTTGAGTTTTCCGTGGCTGATAAGCTCAAGGGTTTATTGAATTGTGCCTCTTTGTTCCGTAGCTCTTCAAAAAATCACATCCAGCTGTCGCGTTCTCCTGTGCCCACATAACTGGCCGAGTTGTCAAAAGTTGGCTTACGTGTGAAACTCTTTTTTCCAATATAGATAGTTCCCCCCACTTACCATATATTTATCGATTAATATTTGGTAAGTGGATACTCATTTATGGCGGGAATATTTTGCCGCCGCTTTACCTCGAAACATAGTATCCTTCTCTAAACCATAGGCGTCGTTTGTCACTTCCATTTAGTGCTCATACCATGTGTCCTTCTCGGATTGTTTCTGCATTTACTCGGTACCTTTTAGGGCTTTATGAGGCTGTGTCAGTCCCTAAGTGACACCTTCAATTATGACTTTTCATCATTATTTTTCTTTTTTTCCATGTTTGACGGTTGTCCTCAAGTATAAATACCTTTCTTCTTTTATTTGCTTCCACGAAACACTTTCTAACTTTGTCTTTTGTAAAGAACTTTCTTCTTGCCTTTGTAAACATGTCTTCTTCAAACCAACCTCAGGGAGTCATAGATATTGAAAATTTAACGCCATCTTCTGCTTCTACTAGGAGTCGGAGGGGTGGTAGACTTAGGAGTCTAGGATCCACTCCTTCGAGAGGCTCCTCTTCTTCTCAGATAGTTCCCTCTCCTTCCGCTAGGTCTATAGTTTCTCTGAGGTTTAGGGCTTCTCGGTCTTTGTCTAGAGGTAGAGGTGAACGCCTTCGTGAACCAGGAATTGATGAAATTGTCCCTGCTGAGTTTGTCTTTGCTAGAGATAATCAAGTTCTTATAGACCAATCTTCTTCCCTTGAGAGTGTCGAAAGGTATCCAACCCTTATAACTGAGGGTCAGATTTCCCTTGTTCGTAGGGAATGTTTTTGGAGGCCTGATTTCCCTATCTACATTCCGAATAGTAATCAAAGAATAACGTCTTACAAGACGGGATATTCTTTTGTTTATACGTACCCTTTCACTCTAGGGTTTAGACCTCCCACTGACCCAGTCATAATTGAATTCTGCCATTTTTTCAATATCTGCTTAGGACAAGTTGGTCCGCTTGTGTGGTGAGTTGTCGCATGTCTTAGGAGTTTAGCTTCTTTAGCCTCGGTTCCTTTTACTTTCAACCATCTTATTCATCTCTACTCTCCTACCTTGTTTCGTGAAGGGGTTTTTAATCTGACTACTTGGAGCAAAAGAGTGTTGGTAACCCCTGGAGATGATAAGGATAAGGGTTGGTACCTCCGGTATGTTGTTGTACCCACTGTTGGTTTAGTGGGTAAAGAAAATCTTCCCTTCCCTGAGAAGTGGAATCGCGCACGTGAGTATTCTTTAGCTCACATCTATTTACTTTTCCTCGTTCTGACTTGAGATGTTTTACTAACACCGTATTTGTTTCTTCATCTCTCCGCAATCATGGATACTGTTGAGAATGTATCCAGTATCCTTGATTGGGTAGAAAAATTGTTGTCCGTTGCTCCTTTAGAAGAGAGATCTTGGAGATACCTCGCTGGGAGGTATGGTAAGCATGTAAAGACCCACGGTAAGTGAAGCTTTTGTTCTTTCTTCTTTCCTTACTCGAGTCTCTTCTTTCTTTGTCGCTTAACTTTTTCCCTTTTGATAGGGTTCTCTGCTCGTGGAGTGTCTGCTTCATCTATCCCGAAGATCTCTCTGGCTCAGGACCAAGATATTATTGTTGGTTCATCTTCCTCGAAGAGGAAGATTGGTGAGTCTCGTTCCGTAGAAGAAGAAGAAGGTGCTTGAGTCTCGTTCTGTGGATTGCCTGTTCCATGAAGGTTTTGACCTTGATCCTGACGATGTCCCTTTGGCTGCTGTCTTTCCTGCTTCTTTAAGAGAAGTTGTCCCATCTGCTCCTTTGGCTATTTCGGCTTCTGTTGTTGCTTTGCCCGTACCTTCCTCAACTCTTCAACCCTCCGTGCCTGCTGCTTTGCCCGTGGCTTCTGCAGCTCCTCAACCCTCCGTGTCTGTTGATGTTTCATCTCTACCTGCTTCCATGTCTTCCGCTAGGGAAGTAGGATCTTCCAGCAGAGAGATGCGGCAGGTGGTAATAGAGGTTCCAGCTGAGGGGAATATTTTCAAGAAAATGGGTGAGCCCGAAGTGTGGCTTAAGCCTTTGATAGGTCCCACTGAGAAAGCCAAGCTAGCCAGCCACAATGCTCTTACACGGGCCAATGAAGTTGTGCATACTTTTTTGACGGTATGATGCAGGTTATCCTCTTTCATTTTCGTATATGAAATTTATCACATCCGATTGGTTTATTTCTTTTAGATTAATCTTATAGGCATGGAGCTTATGAAGAGGATCTCACATACGGACCAGGAGACAAAAGAGTTGCAGGCCGATGCTGATAATTGGAAAGCACAGTATGATAGCCTAAGGATTGACATGGATGCCTTAGAAGAGGAAAAGAGTACCTTGAAGCGGCAGATGAGGCTCATGGCAGCAGAGAAGGCTTCTTCCAGTCAGGCTGATAAAGACAATAGTGTTCTGGAGTCCTCATTTGTTGAGCAGCTGTCCCGCGCCTCAGAGGATATTAGAGACTTGAAAAACTTGTTGGGGAAGAAGGAGGAATACTCAGGAGAGCTCGTGCAATCACTCACTCGTACTCAAGAGGACCTTCGTAAGGCTTTAGATAAATTTCAAACTCTGGAGGAGTCGATTGTACCGTTAAGGGCCGCCCATGAAGCTGATGAAACGGAGAAGGAAGGATTGAGAGCTGAGCTTCAAGTATGGGCAAGGGATTATGAAGATCTTGAAGAGGTGGCTGATGTTGATGTAAGCTAGGCGTACATGAATTCTCGCCTTGACACATTGACGGAAATGAGTCAAGAGGGTTTCGACCTTAGTGCTGAAATAGCTAAAACTAAGGAAGCCATGGAGAAGGCTCAACAAGGTCATAACCTCTCTTCCCCTGATGGTGAGACTCCATCCACTCGTGCCTCTTCATCCCTAGTTGCTCCCGCTCCTTTTGCCAGTGAAGTCAACCCCTCTCTTGAAGAAGTTTAGTTGGTTCACCCCCTTTTTTTTTCTTTGTCTCAATTGGTGGTTACCCCCAGTCCCATCAGGGGGTAAATTTAGATTTCTTTAAAGTCCCCAAATGACAACTTAGGGGCACCTCAATGTATATAAAAATTCTATACGGCTAAGTATAAGTTAATACTTAGTTTTTGCTTAGCCGTTTTAATATATTAATGCTAGTATGACTTTTGTTGAGTTTCTATTTCACTCTTTAAGTCTTTTGCATGCTTCATTTTTCGAGGTTTTAGTTTTGCCTCTGAGTTTTGCATATATAATGCTTTAGATTACTCGTACCTTTTCGTAATAGGCACGGTGTCATATTAAATGTGTGCCTTTTTGTAGTAGGCATAATTTATGGAAGAGGGCCCTTTATAATTGACATGAATAAGACGTATCAACTTCATGATAATGCAATAGAGTAATAGGAATTTTACACATGTTTAAGCATGTTTCCAAGAAAAGTTTTTTGTTTGAACTTCCATGACATTTTACATGTATTTGATTATCGTCTAAAACTCATGTGGCAACTGTTTTTGTTTAACAGATTTGATATATTCTTGTATTTCGTAACTGTTTTTCATAGGTAACAGTTTTTCGATATTAATACAAGGGAACAACTGTTTTTCACTAGTAACAATTTTTATAAAGATTGGGGTTTTTACCCGCAACTGTTTTCGTTGGAAACAGTTTTCTAATAAGTACGAGGGAAATGTTTTCTTATTCGTAACTGTTTTTATTTGATTACAGTTTTCTGAACAAATACAAGGATTTAGATCTTTCATCCATAACTATTTTATTTGATAATAATTTTTTGAATGAGCATTGATGATGATCTTTTACCTTTAACTGTTTTTGTTACAACAACTTTGAATAAGTATAAAGATGTACATTTCTTTCTTGTGAATAATATTTTGCCTTTCAACCTGAACATGTTCGAAGGTTTTTTGAATTTTTGCATTAGGCTTTGTATTTGGATGACTCTTTTTGATCTCTTTCGATTCTGCTCGTATCATTTGTCTTGTTGGGTAGATGGGTCTTCAGGCTCGAGCTTTTGACTTTATGATAGTCTTTTTTGGTTTGTCTTAGCCTTCTATACTGTATAGTCCGCCAAGTGTTTGAGATTTGAAGAATGAAATCTCGAGCATTTGATTATTCCTTCCTTGTGGTCCTTTTCCTGGAAAGGAAAAACATTCCAGACTCGAAGGTATATAATTTTTTAGATGATAACTTCTTAACCCTTTAAAACGTCCATCAGAAAGTGTAACCCTAGACCGGGAATTGTGTTATTTCCTCGCGTCTTTGCAGGTCTAATATCATCATCTGGTGATGGATTAGCTTTATGCCTATCATCTAAAAAAGTTAGTAAAATTTTAAATGTTCAAAATAAAATCGAACATGTGATACCTGATGTGGGGTATTCTTTTCCTTAGAAGTAATACTTCTTTAGGTGGATGGCGTTCCAGCTTGTTGGCAGAACTCTGCCGTCCATAGCTTCCAACTCATAGGCATCTTTCCCAGCTATGCCTCGGATTTTGTAAGGTCCTTCCTAGTTTAGATTTAGCTTTCCTGCGCCTGCTTCTTTCGTTTATTGAAAGACTTTTTTGAGGACGAAGTCCCCAATCTTGAAGTACCTGAGATGAGCTTTACGGTTGTAAAAACGCTCTATGATTTGTTTTTGAGCTGCCATCCGTATCAGTGCTGCTTCTCTCCGTGGTTCGAGCAGGTCCAGGTTTAGTCTTTAATTTATCGTCGTTTTCTCCCTCCATGGCTGTTGAGAATCTTATGCTTGGTTCGCCAATCTCCACAGGTATTAAGGCTTCTGAGCCATAGACAAGTGCGAACGGGGTTTCTCCCGTGGCTATTTCTGATGTTGTTCTGTATGCCCATAATACTGCTGGTAACTCATCAGGCTAGTTTCCTTTGGCTTTATCCAGCCGCTTCTTTAGATTGTTGATGATGACCTTATTCGTTGACTCAGCTTGACTATTAGCCACGGGGTGGTATGGTGTTGAAGTGATTCGTTTGATTTTCCAGCTTTCAAAGAATTCCGTGATTTGCGAGCCTATGAATTGTGGGCCATTATCGCACACGATCACCTTTGGTATTCCAAAGCGGCATATTATGTTTCGCCATAAGAAGCTTTTAACTTCCTTTTCTCGCACTTGTTTGAACGCTTCTGCCTCTACCCATTTTGTAAAATAGTCGGTTAGCATGAGCAAAAACCGTACCTGTCCTTTAGCTGTGGGAAGAGGTCCCACTATGTCCATACCCCATTTCATGAAAGGCCATGGGGATATTATTGGATGCAATAATTCCGCTGGTCGATGCATGTTATTGGCAAACCTTTGGCACCTGTCGCATTTTGATACGAAGTTCTCGGCTTCTTCTTCCATCTTAGGCCAATAGTATCCACCTCTGATTAGGGTAACACTAAGGAGCTTGCCCCTGAGTGTTTTCCACAGTATTCTTCGTGGACTTCTTTCATCACAAATTCTGTTTGGTTAGGTCCGAGGCATTTAGCTAAGGGTCCTCCGAACATCTTGCGATAAAGCGAGTTGCGAATAAGGCAATACCGTGCAGCTTTGCGGTGAAGTGCTTAAGCTGCTTTCCTGTCTTCAGGTACGGTGCCATTCTGCAAAAAATTAAGAATTTCGTTTGTTCAGTCCCATGTTAAGTTGTTGAAAGTTACCTCATTCCTGTCCTGGTTGATCATTGAATTAAATAGTTGGACGACAATTGCATTATTTTTGTTTGTTACTTCCGTGACTGCTGCGAGGTTAGCGAATGTATCTGCTTCTGCATTTTCCTCTCTAGGTATTTGCATTACCTTCCATGTTTTGAATTGTCTCACGAGCTCCCGTACTTTTTCAAGATACTATTGCATTTGAGTCTCTCGAGTGATGTAAGTCCCCTGTATCTGATTTAGTACCAGTTGGGAGTCGTTGTTGATCACAATTTGCTCTATTGAGAGCTTTCGTGCGAGTTCAAGCCCTGCAATAACAGCTTCGTACTATTCTTCATTATTAGTTATTGGATAACACTTGATATCTTGCCGTGTCTTTTCACCTGTGGGTGATATTAAGACTATGCCTAAGCCGACACCTTTTATGTTTGAGGAGCCATCGGTGAATAGGGTCCATAGGCCCAGATTAGCACCGTTAAAAAGTTGTAACTCTTTTTCTACTTCAGGGACAATGTTATTACTAAAGTCAGCAACAAAATCAGCTAGTATTTGAGACTTAATTGCAGTCCTAGGCTGATAGATTATTTCATGCTCACTTAATTCTATGGCCCACTTGGCTAATCTTCCTGACAATTCCTGTTTATGCAGAATATTTCTTAAAGGATATGAAGTCACAACGGTGATTGGGTGGCATTGAAAATATGGTCGTAATTTTCTAGATGCCATTATTAAAGCTAAGGCTATCTTTTCCAGATGTGGATATCTAGTCTCAGCATCTAGCAAAGTTTTACTTACATAATAGATAAGTGATTGCTTACCTTTTTCTTCTCTTACACTGCACTTACAACAATTTCTGAAATAGCCAGGTAGATGTACAATCTTTGCCCTTCTTTTGGCTATGAAAGCAGCGGTGGTTTCGATAGATAAGTTTTCAGATTCTTAAGGGCTTGCTGACATCCTTCAGTCCATTCGAATTGATTCTGCTTTTTGAGAACTGAGAAGAATTTAAAACTTTTTTCGGAAGACTTAGAAATAAATCTTCTCAAAGCTGCTATTTCTTCTATAGCTTCAATGTGAGCGGGATTTACCTCTATTCCTGTGTTCGATACAAGGAAACCTAATTACCTGATTGCACTCCAAAAGCGCATTTTTCTGGATTTAGCTTCATATTATACCTGCGTAAAATATCAAAGGTAGCAGAGAGATGCTGGAAATGGTCTTCTGCTTGTGTCAATTTTACCAACATATCATCAATATAGACTTCCATCGTCTTTCCAAGATGTTCTTGGAACATTTTAGTCACTAACCTTTGATAGGTACCTCCAGCATTTTTCAAGCCAAAAGGCATAACTTTATAACAGTAAGCCCCCCCTGTTTGTAATGAAGGAAGTTTTTTCCTCATCTGAGGGATCCATTTTAATCTGATTATAACCAGAATATGCATCTAAGAATCTTAATAATTCATGACCTGATGTGGCATCAATCATTTGATCTATATGTGACAATGGGAATGAATCTTTGGGTCATGCTTTATTAAAGTCAGTATAATATACGCATACTCTCCATTTGTCATTATTTTTAGGTACCACCACGGTGTTTGCTAGCCTGTTAGGGTACGTTACCTCTCGTATCGAACCAATCTTCAAAAGTTTTTGTACCTCTTTGTCGATCACTTGGTTCTTGAATGGTCCTTGATTTCTTTTCTTCTACTTAACAGGTACGAATGATAGATCTTCATTTAGTTTATGGGTCATCACTTCTGGTGGGATGCCTGTCATATCTGAGTGGGACCATGCAAAACAGTCTGCGTTAGCCTTTAAATAATTAATTAACTTACCTCTTCGACCGGGGCCCAGCCTCGTGCCTATATACACTTTCTGTTCAGGCTTTTGTTCAGACAATGGAATAGCTTCGAGCTCTTCCGTAGTTGTTTTGATGTGCTCGTCTACCTCCGGTTCATGAATGACGTCCAGTCTGGAATCAGCATCCGTGTGGTCTAATGCACCTTCCGTAGTAACTTGATTCACATTCTCGTAAGTATTTTCTTTCGTACCTGTTTCAACAATAATACCTTCCGTACCTATTTGGATAGTAATTTCTTCCATGCATGTTTGGGTGGTGTTACCCGCTTGGGAGATTCCCTTATCTCGTGATTCTTCCACCTCTATTTTCTTGTTGTAGTGTACCACGAAGTTTATATTTCTTGCGGTTTGCTGATCGCCTCTAATTTGCTGAATCCCCTATTCATAGGGGAATTTAATTACCTGATTCAAGGTGGAGGGTATTTCTTTCATGTCGTGGATCCATGGCCTTCCTATGATTACGTTGTAAGCCATGTCAGTATCGATGACTTGGAACCTGGTACTTTTGATCATCCTCTCAGCATAGGTGTTAAGCTCAATTTCTCCTTTTGTTCTAACTATAGAGTTATCAAACCCTGATATGGCTCGTGCCCTTGGGATTATTACCAGAGCATCATTGTGAGGAAGCATTAATCCGCTGATATCTGCATCATCGAAGGTTATATCGTCCTCTTCCAGATTTTCACAAACCCGTTTCCATGTGTAATTGTGAACTTTGTGGTTGTTTTAGCAGACCACTCCGTTTACTTCTTCACCTCCGTGTATCACGTTGACGGTTCGTTTTGGAGAAGGAGGCTTTGGGGGCTCCTGCCTGGTCCTCATATATGCATGTTTACCTTTATCACTAAACAAATCTATTAAATATCACTGTTTCAATAAATTTTCTACTTCACCTTGTAAAAATCTGCAATCTGCAGTTTTGTGCCCATGATCGTTACGGAATTCACACCAGTGATATGGGTTCCTTCTATTTGGATTTGATGACATCTCTTTAGGCCACCTAACCTTGTCTCCCATGTTCCTCAATATTGAGATAAGTTTAGTAGTACTTACATTAAAGGTATGATCCCTAATTCGAGTATTACCTCTAGGTCGTTCATCTCGATCTTTTTTGGATCTAGACGAGGATGAGACTACGTCTCTNTCTGATTCAGGACGTCTGGATCTGGAATGATCTTCATCTCTTGAACGAGCAATGATATCTTCCTCTATTATGAGTTTAGTACTATACCTGTTATATATATCATTCCATGTTGTAGCGGGGAATTCTCTTAGACTTTCCTTAAGTCGTCTCGTGGCTTCTGAGCTTTTATCGTTTAGGTTGCTTGCAAATGCCATGGCTGCCCAATTATCAGGCACCCTGGGTAACTGCATTCTTTCTCGTTGAAACCTGTCTACAAACTCACGGAGTAGTTCCGTGTCTCCTTGTTTTATTTTGAATATGTCTTCCATTCTCTTCTCAACTTTTTGTGCACCAGAGTGTGCTTTTATAAACGAATCTGCAAGCTCAGCAAAAGAGTCAATAGAATTTTCAGGGAGAAGAGAATACCAGGTTAGGGCTCCTTTGGTAAGTGTTTCCCCAAATTTTTTGACAAGGACTGATTCAATCTCTTGTTTTGTTAAGTCGTTGCCTTTTACTCCAGTAGTGAAAGCAGTCACATGATCACGTGGGTCAGTTGTTCCATCATATTTGGGAACGTCAGGCATTTTAAACTTCTTGGGTATAGGCAAGGGTGCCGCACTTGGCTTCCAAGGTTGTTGAGAATATCTATCAACATCGATGCCTTTGATGATAGGTGGTACTCCAGGAATTTGTTCGATGCGATCGTTCTGCTCCTTCATCTGTTTCTGCATGGTTAGCAGTAAATTTTGTAATTCAGAGTTATTAGATATACCTGGTCTCGCTTCGAGAGATTCATTAGGAGTATCTCCTCTTCCTGAGTTTTCCAACCCAGATTGAGGATTTTCCATGGTGATGGTATACTTGGGGGGTGGCGTCGGTGGTGTAGGTAACGCTGCCGGTAATCCCCTCGAAAATTCTTGCAAAGCTTGACTCACATACTCTGCAATCATTTGCTTTACATGATCTTGTTCCACCGTTTGATCATTATCACCATTGTTGTTATTGGATCTTTCTGGGGATTGTTCCCT